>JAKTYG010000246.1:0-16997 GCA_030564725.1 Chernovozyma sophiae-reginae | reverse complement strand
GGCCGCTGCTCGCGGAGAGCCACTGCGTGGTGCCTGGCTCGCTTCGCTCGAGTTCTGGGATTCCCGTAGGGAACAGCTCTCCGCAGGAGTCTCCATGAAATGGCCCTAGCGGAGCGGTCGCGTTAAGGGCCGGCGTTGATGCTTCAGAGAAGGTGCCAACATTTCTAGGGAACTAAGACGCTCCACTGGCCGCTGACTGTGGAGAGCCACAGCGTGGGGCCTGGCTCGCTGCGCTCGAGCTGTCCACAGGAGTCTCCATGAAATGGTCCTAACGGAGCGATAGTTGACCAAAGGTATTTATAATTGGGTTACCTGGGGAGCTATGATCAATATGCATGCATCTGTCTGCCATGGTGAAGAGAGAGTTCCTTCGTTCCTTCCGTAGCCATTGGATCATCCAATCGTTCGAAGTTGCATTGATTTGATTTTATAAAATTTCAACACTTTTTGCTTTCATCTCGTGTCAAAAGTGCAGTCTTCTACATCATCAAAGTGGGAAAAGAGACTCCAGTCGATCTGGGAGAAAGAGAAAGTCTGTAACGCTGTGTCAATGTTGAGCTGATCAGCTGATGCTGCTGCTGCTCAATTTGCAATCGTTTCGTTTTGTGCCTGCGCGCTGCGGATTTTTGAACAGTTCGCCACTTCTGGCGCACCCTATGTAGACGTAGACTGGCGAGCAGAAGGATGCTCGATAAATGAGAATAGACACCAACTATACACTATACACCATGTCTCCATATAGAAACAGTAACCTGTGCCTTATATATAAGATATAGATACTCAAACCGTTCTCATCCACATTGTACAGTAAGTTTGTTTGATTACGGAACCACTTGGCTCTACTTTCCAATCTCTCTTACTAGCCTAACTTTTTCACTTTCTCACCTTCTCTCCTTTTCACTAGCTCACTAGCTCCCTATCTCCCCAATTCCCCAGCTCATCCCCCTATTCCCTACCCTTTAACTCTCCCTAACTCCCCCCCCTTCTCCCTACCCTTTAGCTCTCCCTCCCCCTTCCCAATGACATCTGCTGACCTCCCCCGCACTGGCTCTTCTCCAATGCCTGCCATCCACTGGGAACTACATGCAGGACTCCTCTAATCCCAAGGAAAAGGTGCGTCCACCAATTTGTCCACGAAACGAAAACAACTTTTGTTTTGTTTTGTAAACAAATGGCAACTCACTCGAAGGTTGAATTTTCAATTGATTTAAACGCCAACTCCTGAACTAGGAACGGATTTCGAGCGTAGGAAAGACACTGTGTAAGGGTAGCGTATCTATAGATACCAACTTTTTTCTTAGATAACGATTCCTGTTTCGGGAACCACGGGTCCCTGCAGTTTCGGATCATAATTTGGCACTTGATTGGCCCAGTTCAATTAAGTGAACTATCGAAGAGTTTGCAGACATTCTGATTGTTCGAATTTTGCGGGACAGATTGACAGATTGAATACGGTGGGTAGTTGTTATTGTTGTGTTATTGGTGCAATCGCTTCACTCCATACAATCTACCATAGAAATTGATTTGTTAAACAGTTCATTTAACTTCATCAGCTTCTTCGGCGAACATCAGACGCTTTTGCTGTATTACTTAGGACATTCAGTACTGTTTGAAAATTCAATTGAAGCGGATTTTTCACTTTTTTTCTTTGTTTTTCAACTTTTTTTAGGTCAGACTTCGACCTTAAATTGTCTTAATTAGGACTTTTAAGAACTTCCCGGTTCTCATAAATAAAAAAATAATATGTCCGAATCTTCTTCTCCTCGAAAAAGGTCCATCCCTGAAGATGAAGATCTCCCGACTTTTGATGATCCGGCTGACATGGTAAATGCAATAATATCCCAATTGCAAGCTCCAGATGATAAAACTAATGTTGCCTTAACGTTTACAAACAACAAGAATTTGGCTACTGAAGTTCAAGCATATGCCAAAATTGCCGGCCAAGATTGGACTTTCTATGTAAAATCTTTGGCGGTTTCAATCGGCAGAAATACCGATCAACCTCCATCTCAACCAACTGCTTCTCAACAAATATTGGTGGATATTGATTTGGGTCCTGCTAAAGTTGTTTCACGTCAACACGCAAATATTAAATATAATTTAGATTTAAGATGTTGGGAATTAAGAGTATTGGGAAGAAATGGTGCCAGAATTGATGGACAGAAAGTTTCAGTTGGAGATGATTCATCTTCAACTCCGTTACATTCAGGAGCTATTTTGGATATTGGTGGTACTCAAATGATGTTCATATTACCGGATAGTCCTCCAACTTTACCTAAAAAATTGTTGAGCCAATATTTATTAAAATATAAAAATAACGTCTCGAAGATACAGAGAACTCCTTCAAACTCAGGTGGATCTAGCTCAACTAATATGAATTATCCTCAACAACATAACATGGCACATCATCAAAATCCTGTACCTACTCCACAAATGAAATCCTTTCATATGTTTAGTAATTCCCAGTTATCTCATTCTCCTTCTGCAACAGCAACTTCATTACAAAATAATTTGGATCAAGATCTTTCCAAAGTAGAAGCAAAGGATATTAAGCCTCCATATTCTTATGCCACCATGATAACCCAAGCAATTCTTTCCAATGATGATGGAGTGATGTCTCTATCAGAAATATACAATTGGATTGCTTCTCATTATGCATATTATAAATACTCTAAAACTGGATGGCAGAATTCGATTAGACATAATCTTTCATTGAATAAGGCTTTTGAAAAAGTTCCTAGAAGACCAAATGAGCCTGGAAAAGGTATGAAATGGCAAATCAGTGAATCTTATAAACAAGATTTCTTAAGTAAAGTACAAAATGGATCTATTCTGAAGGCTAGAAGAGGCTCGAGTGTATCTAGACAACTTCAATTGCATTTAGCTACACATCAGCAATTACCTGAATCTCAAAAATATTACCTGAAACAGGAAACAGGACATATGGTTTCGGATAATGTTCAGTATGGCCAAAGAATTAACGGTTTACCTAAGTTGGGCCAGCAAATTCAGTATGGACAACAGGTCGTATCTAATAATGCAGTACGACCCAACACTTTATCATATCTCAACCAGACAAATGGGTATACTGTTGGATCTCCTAATGGACCACCAGGTAATATAGGAATAGGTGGGATACCTGGAGCAGCAGGAAGTGCTGGATATGGATATCAAGGTGCTTTGCAAAATCAATTGATGTATGGTAATCAGATTCAAGCTCAGAATCAACTTCTTCAATCGCATCAACAGCATCCTTCCGAGCAGCTGCATATGAACCAGAGCCAACCAGGACCAGAGCCCACATCCCCAAATAGACAACTCAGAGATTTAAATAGTGGCACACCAAAGCTTCCTAAAGTTGCGGGTCACAACTTGTATACTTTGCCTCCTCCGGCTCCTAATGGATCAAATACAACATCCAGTGCTCCTCAGGTACACCATTCAAGACTGAGTTCACTTACTCAAACCTCCATAAATCCTGTTGGTAATGCACAATCATTATCATCTTCTGGTACTTCGTCATCTGCTAATGCATCCAATACCGCTACAAATAGTAGTAATAATAGCACCAGCGTTAGTAATTCAAAGGATACCGCAGGTGCTATCAATGATGGTTCTAATACAACTGGTGGATCAGTTCCTACGGATTTGAGTCTTGGATTCACCAGTCCTAAGAAGATAGCACCATTAGAAGCATTTACACCTGAAAGAGGTTCGAGATCTTCAGGTCCCAATAGGTTAGGAATTCCAAGTGGAGGAACTCATACTAATCAATCTTCTCCTTCGTTTTGGAACTTTGTGCAATTTAGCACTCCCAATGGACAAACTCCATTACGGAAAGATAGTGATGGACTGAATGGACTGGGAAGTCCAACGTTGAATCGGAAACAACCCCAAAAGGAGAGAGTTGTGGACTATTCTCCTCTCAAGTCTGGTCATAATACGGATAAATTGAGTCAACTGGATACGGAAGAGTCTAAATTAGATGATATCAACCCTAAACATAATGAAGTAAATGCTTAGCATGACTTCAACAATCCTTCCTGTATATTTATAGAATAAGTTCATCTAATGAAACCAACCTAATGACCAATATTTTCCTCATTGATTTATGTGCTAGAGATCTTACTTTCATTATTATATTCCTTGTGTTCTTAATATGTAATTAGTTAAAAATTATATCCGCATTGAGAGACTGTAGAAGAGACCACCTTGATGTCGAGAGCGAGCATCGAGCTCGTTGTAGGGGAGCACTTACATTGTAAGGGAGCACTCACGTAGTTAAATCAGCTACGCAAGTAGGGGCACTCTGAGCTGTTATCTATATGTTCTATTACGGTCTATGTAACTCATTTATGGTGATAGCCGCTTCCATGAAAACATGCGCAAAGAGCAGGAACTCAACACTCTTTGTTTCCCGTGCTGACCATCCCATCTCCAGCAATGACTCTCTATAAAAAAGTGGTCCATACGGTACGTAAGTCACCCCACAATCAGGAGTTTAGAAAGCAGACCGCGTCCTCATGTCTGCAATCTTCCTCTCAACATCCTTTGGACTTCGGTCTAATTTTCCACTGATGCTTATCTTAGCTGGTTGGCTAATTTGGTCAAATCTTCCAATAAGATCTCCATCAATGACATTCTTCACCGGGTTGTAATAACTACGGAACTTCAAATGATCTCTACCTAGTAGATTGTATCCTTTCCTTTCAGATAATTCATCAAAATTGAAATCAAAGTACTCCCTTAGAGCTAATTCAAGCTTAGTGAAAAATTCAATCTCTTGTTTGGTAGCTAACGGTAACAATAAACCTATCGATCCTTGCAATCCACTATATATTATTGCTTCAAGACCTCCAATGTTAAATGATCCTCTCGTTAATGATGTTATAGTATCTCCAATATAGAACTCACATAAGTTGCTTGATCTTGATCCTGATCCATTCAAGTAGGCAGGCAGATATTTCAAAATACTCCAATCTTCATCTGATCGTGTAGATATTGAATTTCGTACCCTGGTGACGAAGAAATTCCCAAATTTGTCTCCTCCTGCAACAGTATCATAATCTAATTTAGTAAGAGATGTGATTTGTCTCTTCAAAGTGTCGTCGGAAAATGGAATGAATATGTTGTCAACAGAATCGTACTTGGCAAAAGTAATCGACTGTGATATATCCCCAACTGAAATTCGGTCCTTACCTTGATGAGTGATATGGACGATGTTTCTAAGATGATCGATAGTTGTAGAAGATTTGCGCAATAATTGCTTCTGTCCAATGTCGTAGAGTCTCAAAAAATTCTTCATCCCCACCAAGAGCTTACCGTTGAACGATACCATACAAGTTGGAGCCAAGTCCACTTCGGTCTTGTAGATGAAAACAAGACTACCCTTGGAGTCCACCTTAAAGGTGTATAGGATATTTCTGTGAGACGAGTTACTATCAAGCAACACTTCATTTTCAGTAGTTCCCACAATCAAATGGACTGCTTGTGATGAATGGTCAAATGAAATAGAACATACAGAAATGGCCCGTTCGTTGTTTCCAAATTCTACCAAACCTAGGATCAGTTGTGTAGACACATCAATTACTTGAAGACAAGATGCCCAAGATGCCCCAGATTCGGAATCTTTGAGAGATTTGGAAGATTCGGAACCTTTGAAAGTTTTCTGAACCTTCAAAGTTCCTTCACTACTATCCTCTCTTCGTTCTTCAACTCCCGAAACTAAGAACCCATTCTCCAACTTTGTCTCCTTGAATAGAGATTTGATTCCGTACTCGGCTTCGATCACATACACAATTGGTCCTTCTCCAACTATTTTCCTTGGAGTG
Source organism: Chernovozyma sophiae-reginae (assembly GCA_030564725.1). Lineage (NCBI taxonomy): Eukaryota > Fungi > Ascomycota > Pichiomycetes > Serinales > Debaryomycetaceae > Chernovozyma > Chernovozyma sophiae-reginae. Next base: position 11,166 of record JAKTYG010000246.1, on the reverse strand, counting down.
TATCTCAATTCCAATTCTTGTATAGTAAAGTCTTCATCTAATGAAACAGATTCTCCATCCCCCAACGTAAATATTACCAAGTCATTTTCTTCGGTGATTCCAACCATTCCTTCTCCTCCTATATCTGTAGAATAAAACGAGGATCCATTGGTTATATTAACATCCATTAACGGTGTCAACTTAAACTGGCCATCATATGTATACCCAATCCAAGGTCTTGTAGAAATCGCTAATACCGAATCTGGGATCTCAGAGTTTTCCAGTGAACCTATGGCTGATAATTCAACAGACTTAGTCCCCAAATACCTCGTTCTGGTATTTGATAGCTTCCCAGTTATTGTATCAATTTGGGTACGAACATACAATCCGTTTTCCATTCCTATGTGTATTTCTCCAACTCCAGAACTTCCCCTACCAGTATACATAATCACAGAAGAACTGTTGGAGGAAAGTGCTTGAAGACTGACAATTCCTAGGCAATTATGCTGTTGCAATGAAATGACAGTTAAGGTTGAGTCTGCACATCCTATCACAGCAAACGAACTCTTTCCCTTCCCGGCGATACCCACGCAAGTGACAGCCCCACCACTCATTTCGATCCTATCCTGGTACTCAACTAATTGGTCATCTGAAGAGTCCACCTCAAAATAACAGATCTCTCGATTCAGCAACGCAATAAGCACTTGCTCGTTGTTGGTACTGGCCAGAAGAATACTGATACCAGCCGGTGGATACCAGTCAGTGGTTGATTTCGTGTTACTGTTCACATGCCTGATCCCATTGGGATATATCTGAACCACTGAATTCAGTCCTATCTGTTGCACAGCGATGGTTGGCTGATTAGACACAAATTTCGAGTCTGCAACTTCTTCCACAACTTCTCCAATTGACAAGACAAGCGTCTGGGACGATAAGGAGGAAGAGATAACCAAGTAATCGTCATTAACGGACTCTGAGCTTACTCTAGTTGTGTGGATCGACGTGGGTCGTATGGGTAATGGTGATGACACTATGGTGGTAGTTGGTAAGCCATGAGTAAGCGTTTTAAGATACGAATGCGATGACAACGTAACAAATTGCACGGAAGTACCAGAATTTGACTCGATGATAGTTGAGTCCATAATAGGATTCAAAGATTGTATCGAGTCTATTTCCACCAAATTTTCAAGACTTTTTGGAGTGAATTCAGTGGGCTGCACCAAGGTGAGCACATCGAAATTCGATTCCGAACTAAATTGCGACGTTTCGTTTTCACTTGACTTGGTGGTTGTTGCATCGACATCTTCTCCCAATTTTTCAAATTGATAGAAAAGCTTATTGTTATTGGAAGTATTGGCGAAAAGAAACCCGCTTTTGAAGATAGAAAGACTGTGACATAAGGGTATAGTGTCAAAATAGGTAACGTTAATCGAAGTGATAATTTCCTGCGCTTCGTTATATTCCACTGTGATCTTGTACAAGTCCCCTAAGTCAGATTGGGCCAATATGAAGAAGTTGTTCTTTTTCATTTTATGGAGCACATGGTTGATAATTTGAGGATTCCGTTGCGATCCCTCACGCTTTGGAATAGTGACAACTTGACGGTGTTCGTGCTGAGGATGGTCGTATATCAACACCGACAGACAACAAACAAGGACTCCACCACCCACACAATCTGGCAACGACATAAGAAGTGAAGCAGAGGCTGGGACTTTGTTATCTTTGCCCTTCTTCTTGATGATGTAATTCAAAGCTTGGTCAAATTCATAGTAGGTGATAGTCAACGGAGTGCTGGAAGGGTCATAAGTCCCAGTTGCTGGACCACCACCACCATTTTCGTAGTTGCCATAATCACATTCAATTGCTGCAAACATCGGGTTCTCGAATCCAGTATCGATCGCTACAAGGTCAAAAGTGATGACTTTCCTTGAACTTGATTCCAAGGGAGCCAGAAGAATTACTTGATCGTCGCCACTTGCCAGTACTTTGTAACATAACTTGTTGCGTTCGATTGCCGCTATCATAATCACTCGATTCTGAGGATCTATGGCCAAATACTCTCCGGTATATGTCCTTCTAAATCCAGTCTTAGAATGAGGTTCTTGTAAAATTGGATAGAATTTCAATTTATTTTCATCCAATCGAAGTATTGTCAACTTGCCACTATCAGAAGTCACTACAAGTAAGTCATATTTGGACCCTGGGGTCCTCAACTTATCCAACCGTTGAATAACAGACCAAGTATCTTGCAGAGCAAACCTTTTAAGTTTACCAGATTCAGGATCTGGTCTCCATAATTCAATATTAGTACAATTTGCAATTACCACTTCTTGAGCTTTCCTGGATCCAGAGAACTGACCAAGACAACTGGCAGAACTGTGACTTGGTTTACGTAAAGTGAGATGGTATAGACATAGAGAGTCAAGATCGGACATCTAATGGAAAAGCTTGAGTCAATCGATTGAGATTGACTTTATCTCGTTAAGAAAAAAAAAAAAGATCGAGAGTCCTGAGTGCCTTTAGAGATTGGCAGTTCTGAAAGTTTTCAGAAGCTGAGAGTTTGAGAGTTTGAGAGTTTGAGAGTCTGTGAGTTCGAGAGTCAGAGAGTCAGAGAGTTCAGAGAGTTCTGAGAGTTCTTCATGTGTCTGTGAGCCTCTCGATGGACCATTTTTCGCACCGAGAGCGGTGTACTACCTGCAGGACAAAACACAAAACCAGGTGGTTATAGAGTGAGATGATTTTCGTGAAGTTCAAAAAATGACTGAGAAGAAGACCACACAGAAGAAACAGAAATCACATATACACTGAAGATGGGAGCTAGGTAAGTAGTGAAAGTATCTCTTTGAATGGGTTAGGATGAGGAGCCATATTTAATTTTATTTCATTTCTTTTCTTTTACTATCTCTTTGCTCTTTTCATTGCAAGTCTCTTTATCGTAATCGACTTACTGTGTGGAGTTACATAAGCACCCCAGATTGATGATCTTAGTAAGTACTCGATTGTCGGTACCATTTTACAAAATACTAACTTCTCTCATAGTTGCAAGGACCAAAAGAAAGCATTAGCCATCTGCTTACAGAGATCTCCGTGTGTGCTTCTAGATAGAAACACTCCCAAGGAATGCTTATCCAACCCAGAGCTCTCCAAAGATCTTCCTGAGCTCTGTGCACACCATTTTCGAGAGTTTATGGACTGCAGAGCTGGAACCTTTGACATGAGAAAGCGAATGACTGGGAATGCACCTTTGAGTACGGGTAAATATGACGAGACATACGAGAAGTTATCGAGCGGGAACTTTGATGGACATGAAGAAATGAGAAAACTCGATGTGTTGAATCGGAATTTATCGAAACAGAAGCAGGCAGCAGAAGCAGCTAAACAGGGATAGTTAGGGACATAGTGAAGAAACTGTAAATAGATGCATTGTTAAGGATGAGATGTAGAGGATGTAGGGGAGGGAGTGAGGGAGTGAGGGAGTGAGGGAGTGAGGGAGGCAGGGAGGGAGTGAGGGAGGTGAAGGGAGGTGAAGGGTGAAGAGAAGAGTATGGCGGACCAAGCGGAGGAGCCGGTGAGCTTGCACAGGGAGAGAACAAGAACCAGAACGACAGCGTCCTCAGCACGCATGGTTCGCATCTTTTTCACTACCGCTCCACTAGGGCCATTTCATGGAGACTCCTGCGGAGAGCTGTTCCCTGACGGGAAAGTCTCACGTTCTTGCGCTGTGGCGATGACAACAACGACAACGACAACGACTGGTGGAAGAAAGAGTAGAATGTGTAGTAGGAGTGCAGTGGGAGATACAGAACAAGATATACAACATGATGTAGTAGAATAAGACATACAGCGTGATGTGGTCTCTCCCAAGTACTTCTCCTACTGTCGTCAGAGTGACCCATTCACCGATGCTTTCGCACATGCTACCCCGGTAAACCCTCCGCACTACCCTGGATCCACGGTTTTTCTATCGTTTAGCGAGAGAGCCTCAGTAATTCGTTTCGCAAGTAAACGCTAACGAGCGAGAAATTCTTTTCTATACTTTTTCTTCTTCTACTCACTGGCGTTACCACAACCTCATATCTACTCTTACACTATTACAATGTCTTTGAAAAGTGATCTAGAATCTAATAGAGTAGAAGAGCTCGATAAGCTCTTAACCCTTCTTCATCCCAAATTACTTGAGTACATTGCTAAAGCTGATCCAAACTCAAGCGATTATGAGATCGAATCTTTAGGTAAATTTCATACCCCAAGGGAACTTAAGGATGTGTTCATCACTTCAAATTTAGAGAATTCAATTGAACAATTTGGAATTAGAAATGATCAATTCAATTTTGATAAGTTACAACAAGTGATTGATAACGTACTTGAATATTCTGTCAATACTTGGAATCCAGGGTTCTTAGATAAATTGTATGCTTCTAACAATCCTATTGGAGTGGTATCAGACATTATCTTATCGATATTGAATACCAATTCTCATGTTTATACTGTGTCTCCCGTGTTATCGGTACTTGAAAATTATATTGGAAAGAAATATGCTCAGCTATTCTTCACCAACAACCAAGAAACTTGTGGAGGGTTGACCTTTTCTGGAGGTTCATGGTCAAATATCACCTCAATGCAAATCGCTAGATCATTAAAATTTCCTGATACCAAGGAATTGGGTAACCAAAATCATAAATTTGCCATTTTCACTTCGAAACATTGTCATTATTCAATTGTTAAGGCCGCTATCTTACTAGGGATTGGTTCTGATAATGTCTTCAAAGTAGATATTAAAGAAGATGGTACCATGAACGTTGACGATTTGGTGGCAAAAATCGATCAATCCATTTCTCAAGGTTATACTCCGTTTTATATCAATGCTACTGCTGGTACAACAGTATTTGGATCGTATGATCCATTTCCTGAGATCGCTACGGTTGCCAAAGAGTATAACCTTTGGTTCCATATCGATGGTTCATGGGGTGGGAACGCTGTCTTCTCAGACCATCATAAATATAAATTGAAAGGTTCAGAACTTGCTAATTCAATCACTGCCAATCCTCACAAGATGTTGGGAGTACCAACAACGTGTTCTTTCTTGCTATTACCTCATGTTGGCCATTTCCAAAAGTCAATGTCATTATCGGCTCCTTATTTGTTCCATGGAAATGATGATGATGGTGAAGAAAATTTCGATCTAGCTGACGGAACTATGGGTTGTGGACGTAGAGCAGATTCTTTTAAATTTTATATGACTTGGTTATACTATGGGGGTAAAGGTTTGGCCGAAAGAGTGGACCATGCGTTTAGAATTGCAAAATATTTTGTTGACCAGATCGATCAGCGTCAAGGGTTTGAATTGGTCATTGGTTCCAAACTGAACCCTCCCGATTGTCTTCAAGTATGTTTCTATTATCAACCTCAAGGGTTTATTGGCAATGATCATACTAAAGTGACTAGATTCATTAGTAGAAGGTTGCATTCTCAAGGAAAATATTTGGTTGATTATTCTCCCAATCCCACCTCTCACGATGGTAAAGGAGAATTTTTCAGAGTTGTGTTCAACTCTCCGATCCTCAATGATGAAGTTATAGACGACCTTATAGAGAGCATTGTTAGCACCGGGTTGGAATTTAAGGAGGAAAGTGTTTGAGGAACTAGAAGCCACCATGCTTTCATAGTGGTGTTCTTGTTAGATTGTTGTTGGAAGACTATACGGAAGATCAAGAGGAGCGTCAGTGGTGAGTGATGAAATCAAGAAATAGACACATAGAAGTAGAAGTAGAAATAGAGACAAAAACAGAAACAGCAAACAGAATTAGCAGTAGAAGTAGAAGTGGAGATCTTGAGTCACTTGTAGCAGTTTCTTTGGACCAGTTGTGGTGGAACAACTTCGTCTTGGTTGTTGTGCGATCGCAAGCAATTCAGCTCTACCCCATTTTTCCGAATAATCGCGTAGTTGAGATGATCGTCTGGTTGTTGGACCATCTAGGGCTTAGTTGGCTAGTTGGCTTGTTGCCAACATCCAGCACCTGAAAATTGTGCTTCCTTCTAATTTCACAGCACCCAAACGAAGCACCAACGAGGGATCTTTGCGTCGTTAGGGTCGCTTAACTCTGCGACCGCGACCCTCTCGACCTTCCGCCGCTAAACTACAGACTCGTCCCGTGTCCATTACGCTCTGTCTGTCAACGAAAATGGTGGTGTCTTTGCTGTTATGACTGACATCCTCTAAAACCTTGCTAACTCCAACAAATCCATAACGTGGCTATTTCTGGCCGCACATTTTCCTATCTGTGAGATCCTTCGTTGGTTAAGAATCGTACAACACTGGGGTAGATGAAAACTACGACATCATCTGGTTCGCACGGTAATCACAACGTTGCATTTTTTTTCTGGATGTTGCACAAGACTACTACATAATTTTTCAGTGGGGAGCCAAATTAAAAAAAATAAAGGGCCCCTTACAATTGGTGTAGATCTGGTTCTCTTGGCCAATAACATTTCTCTGCTAACAACGATACGCAAGCGGAGGGATAATCAGTTCTTTTTAATAAGAACGAACATGGCAACAAAGTAGACGAAAAAGTTGCACTGTATGGTACTCCAAAAATAACTTTTGTCTAAGACCAAATTCTCACTCATCGATGCCCCCCCGCAAATAGAGTAGCGAATTTAGTAGTAGCCTCAAGATTTGTTTTGCCAAATCCAAGACAAAAAACCAAGCAAAATGGTAACTTTATGTACCCCACCATTAGTCAGAGCTCATAGAAACGTAACGCCGTTCAAATATTTTACTTTTAGGTGTTTTATGAGGAGCTTTGGCAAAGAAATGGTTCCAAAGAAGGGCATTCCTAATTGGTTCAAAAGCTTATTTTGCCGATTTTGTTTCCTGAGACAGAATTCACGAGAACGGGTTTTCACGCGATGGAGACCAGCTTTGGAACAAGTTGGTTGGTGAGGTTGCAAGAGGGAAGTGGTTAGCAAGCTTTAGCTCTGGAGATGTGTGGGGTACAAATGAACATGGTTGATTAGAGTACAACACAAGAAACACAATTAATGTTACTTGCAACCGGTGGGTCAACGTTAGGGGCTAGCGCGAGCATACGGCTTTATCACCCCCCAAAGTTGGTCAAGGTTGACCAATGTTTTGTGTCACAATCTGACAGTTAACGACAAAAACTGAGCTCGAGCCTCCTACCACACCCTCCCACCCTGCCATCCTATCACACTGCCATCCCCACCATTATCTCCATCATGGACCAACATTAAAAGAGAATCTACTGCAACGATGCAGGTAATATGAACCACAACTGTCTCACACTCTGAATGCAACACTCTGCGCTCACGGTGGAATTGAGTGTGCGCTTCTTATCGAACATCTCACGCACACGCTCAGTCTCTCAGTCGCACGCTCAGTCTCTCAGTCGCACTCTCGGTCTCTCACACGGTCTCTCACTCTCTAGTTCCTCACTGTATCTGACCCACAGATAACAGTACAGAAAAAGTTCAGTTCCACCTATAACACCTACATTCCATAACCGTTCTATCAAACGTTGCACTTCTTTATCTTGTAGATCTCTAGACGTAACTTTCCTATGTTTCCAGTATACGAGCAAGGAACCTATTTCTCAGCAGCAATCGATTAATTCATCAATTAATCAATTTACAACTGCTTATAACGAACCAGCATTAATTGTCGCTGCCAATTCGGAATTATTGTTGTTGACAAGCTTTATCTTTTCAATTCCATTAACTTTGGTCAATTTATTAAGACGCCCAATCTATGCAATCACAAACTTGGTAGTTTTTGCTGTGATAGTTGTATTTCAGTGGCTCTTCCATTCTTCCCTTGGGTAGATTCAATGTTTCAGTGTTTCATTGATCCAATCTCTTGGGCCTTCCATTTTGAAACAATTTTTTTTTTTGTTTTTCCGCTCTCAATTTTTCAGTTTCAAGCAATGTCGTAGTGCTCACCGCATAGATAAGACAATTGCAACCTTGAAGAATGTAACATCGTAAAGTCAAATTGAAGGGCATTAGCAAGAGCGCGCGCGCGACAAAGACAACCCTAAATTCTCAAAATCTACCAGATTACATTTTCTTTCGCAATTCGATAAGGATCCAAATTCTCAAGGGACCCAATTTTAGCTATAGGTGGAACCATTGTTTAGTGAGTAACAGAATTCCAACAGGTGATCCGATTTCATATTTTCACAATTGAAATGATAAAAGATCAGTTAACCAAGAGAATTGACTTCAGCAATGCAACAATGGGTGTCAAATGATTGTTAATAAGACAGACAAGTTGGATATCGAATTGGGGAACTCAATTAGTTAGAAATAGAGTTGCGACAAAGAGAGTTGCGGCACATTGAGTTGGAGTTGGAACTCAAATTGGAACTCAAATTGCGACTCAACTTGCGAGCTCAAGCTACGAGTTCAACCTACAAGCTCAATTTAGAGATGGTCTAGTGACGGATGGTTCACCAGCAAATAGAATATCGACAAAGTAAATCAGCCAGAGATTGAGATTGAGATTGAGTCAATTTACGAAATAGATGTTCCGATTTCCAACTCGGAATAATTTTGATATCTGTCTGACATACTGATAAGAATACTTTTGGTTGATAGTTGTACTCAAATCTCTCTTTTATTATTTTTTTATCTTTCTTTTTACTGCTCTGCTGGTTCCTTGTAACGTAGTTTTATGGCTTGTCATCACAGAACTTCTTGTTCCAGCTTGTTATAGAAAAGGTCGTTCCACCACTAATTGAGAATGTCTTATCGAGAAAAAAGTCCAAATCGCAATTTTTTTTTTCCCTTAGGGTACCCCCAAACTGAAATTCTCATTGCAACCATGTTACTATTCAGATCATGTGGAGAATTTATCTCTTGTTTTTTCGAAGATGACTTTATCAGTAAGTTTTGCTTTTTTTTTTTCCAAGGTTTATATAAACCTGACGATAGTTCCTGAAACTTGTATGATTTGAATTACTTTAGATTTCAATTACTTGGACATTTACCAACGATCTTCCTTGACCTAAAGTATTAACCATATAAAGAAGGACTCATTGTTAGTAAAGGTTAACTTCTTATCTTATCAACGGTACGCTGAAAAAAAAAAAAAAAAGAAGGACTACTCGGTGCTTTTAAATCATTTCAAACCCTCAAAAAAGGTTCAACTCAAATTTTCTTTTACATCATGGAAAAAGCTTCTGGTGCTGAATTCCATACTAGCTCTGCTAGTTCCAACGAAAAAGTTGTTCCTTCTGAAGAAATTACTTCAGAAAGTCCTGCTCTAAAAGATAATGGTGACTTTTTCTCACCAGATGATGAAACTTCTGGCAATGCTTGGTATGATAAGAAGATGCTTGGGTTCCTTCCTGCTTATTCTAATTCTATGGTTCAAGTTGTAATGCTTGCTTTCGTTGTATTTATGACTCCTGGTATGTATAATGCATTATCAGGAATTGGTGGATCAGGTATTTCTGATAAAACCGTGGCAGATAATGCCAATGTTGCCCTTTATTCAACTTTTGCTACAATTGGGTTCTTTGGTGGTACTATTTGTAATTATATTGGAGTTAGAGCTTGTTTAGCATTTGGTGGTACTGGTTATGCTGTCTATGCTGGTTCTTTATTATGTTGGTATCATACTCAAAATCAAGGATTTGTTTTATTTGCTGGTGCTTATTTAGGTGTATGTGCTGGTTGTTTATGGGCTGCTCAAGGTACCATCATTATGTCTTATCCAACTGAAGATAAAAAGGGTTCTGCAATTATGATTTTTTGGATTATTTTCAATTTGGGTGCAGTTATTGGTTCAATTATTCCTTTAGCTGCTAATTTACAAAATAAGGATAGTCATGTTAATAATGGAACTTTTATTGCCTTTCTTGTCTTGATGTGTATGGGTTCAATCATTGCCTTGTTCATGTTACCAATGGATAAAGTAAGAAAATCTGATGGTACTAAAGTTAGAAGTCAAAAGTATCCAAATTGGAAAGATGAACTTAAATGTTTATATAAATTATTGAAGTCTGAACCAATTATTCTTATCTTATTCCCAATGTTTTTCGCTTCAAATTGGTTTTACACTTATCAATTCAATGAATTTAACGCTGGTCGCTTCAATATAAGAACTCGTTCATTGAATTCTTTACTTTATTGGTTTTCTCAAATGATTGGTGCTCTTATCATTGGAAATTTGCTTGATATATCTTATTTCCGTAGATCTGTTAGAGCTAAAATTGGATATGTATTTGTTTTCGTGGTTGGTATGGCTATTTGGGGTGGAGGTTATGCATTTCAAAAGACTTTTACTAGAGCTGATGTTACTGCAGATGCAAATGGAGTTGCTAAATTATCAACTATTGATTTTAAAGATGGTGCTTATATTGGTCCAATGTTCTTATACATCTTTTATGGTATGTTTGATGCCATGTATCAATCTTTCATCTTATGGACTCTTGGTTCATTAAGTAATAATCCTTCTAAAGTATCATTATATGCTGGTTTTTATAAAGGTATTCAATCTGTTGGAGCTGCTGTTGCTTGGAGAATGGATGCCGTTGAAAAGCCTTTTATGGCAATGTTTATTTCTTCTTGGGTGTTACCATTTGCCGCCATGATTATTGCCCTTCCATTAATTTGGTTTAGAATTAGTGATCACACGGAAGAAGTGATTGAAGAAGGAGAGGACACCAATGATTTGAAATCAGTTAGAAGTGGTGTTGAAAACCCTGCCCTTATTGTGTAAGATATGGTTGGAGACGGAAGGTTAGAGGGAGTTAGAGAGAGTTTGAGGGAGTACGAGGTTGATTTCTTGTGTAATTAGGGAGTAACGAGGGTATAAATGAGTATCGTAATTAATAATACAAATATTTCTAGGAGCTACTGCGTGCAATGTAACGGAGATGAGAGAGATGGGAGGGATGGGAGGGAGAGATGAAGGGATTTGGGAGTTGAGAGCTGAGAGTAGAAAGTTGAGCGTTGAGAGTCCGCTAAGTTGATTTTCTGCCCCCAGAGAGCTCCAACAACCGTCATACTCGAAACTATGAAATTTAGTAGTCAGATAAGGTAGCGAAGTGACAATGGTCTCTGGGTTGCAACCCTTTCCACCTCTCCATCATTCCCCCTTCCAACGAGCGTAGCGAGCAAGACTCCACGTAGTGGCTCTCCGCGAGCAGCGGCCAGCGG
>JAKTYG010000245.1:0-17087 GCA_030564725.1 Chernovozyma sophiae-reginae | reverse complement strand
GCGAGCCAGGCTCCACGCAGTGGCTCCCCGCGAGCAGCGGCCAGCGGAGCGTCAAGGATTCCCCTAAATTTTAAAGTCTAGGCTGTCGACTGCCGCTCCGCTAGGGCCATGAAACTGCGGAGGGCTGTTCCCTTCAGGAAGTCCCCAGAACTCGAGCGCAGCGAGCCGGGCCCCACGCAGTGGCTCTCCGCGAGCAGCGGCCAGCGGAGCGTCAAGTAGGGCCCGCTGGGGACTCTTGCGGAGAGCTGCTGAAAATCAAAGCTGTATCCGAGTTGCCTGTATATAGATGTATGAAAATTTTCAATAGAATTTCTTCACATCAAGCTGGGTAGAGCTGATTGAATTATATGATGTAATTGTCGGGTATATTGTTATAGTATCCACCAGGGTTGGATTGTTACATTTCTACCTTGTGGGAGGGTCGCCAATTCTGTAGTCCCCATTTATTTTTAACCCTGGTGAAGTCATAGAATTGTAAGCCCTGGCCCTATTTAATTGCTTGGTTCTAATTCAAAGCCGTGTGTATGCAGTACCCAATATTCAATATTTCAGGACAGAGGGGTTAGAAACGTGTTTAGGGAGAAATTAGCACCGAAAAGTAGTGGAAATGCAGCTGAAATGCGTTTATCAAGGTAATTGGCAATCTGACCTCTACGTAGTCTTTAGCTAGCACCAATTGAAACCTATTGTGGGCACCAACTGTTCTATAACTAGAAGGCAGTTTGGGAGAAAAGAATGAATGGCATGCAGGAATCGAACGAGTGAGATTTCCCCATAAATTACGTCAGTGTTGCGAGCCCAGCGCCTCCTCCGCCCACACCAGCTCCATTTCTAGGGAGGAGCCCCGAAGAAAAGCTGGAACTGGTGGATATCAAGCTGGACCTGGAGCTGGCTCAACGGCTGATTTTCCAGAGTCTTGGTCAGATCTGGCCCCAATTCTCTTCATCTCAGACCCACTCGACATCACAACTTTTGCTTCACAACTTCTGCTTCACCTCTCCCATTCATTCACCTCTCCTTCTCCCTCACCTCTCCTTCTCCCTCACCTCTCCTGGTCCCTCACCACTACCTCTTGTCGCGCTCACGGTCTCTACTCCCAAGCGGCTCCCCCAGGGCTCATTGATTCCTCCTGATTCCTCAATACGTATATGCAGTATTTCACACCAACTGCCCAATTCGAGAACATTCTATCCGGGTAATGCCCTGCTGCCAGCATCCTCAGCGCCCATTCTTTCGCTACGTCGTCCACCACGGAGTGTGTCCACCACCTAAAATCAATTTCTGGTAATCAATTCCTTTATAATAGAACCTGAAGCCACCCACATTGAGTTGCGCTAAGTTAAACTTCTTTTCTTTCTCTTTTTTTTTTGATTTTTTTTCTTCTTCATCTTGATTAATTACTACACAATGACCCAAGTATACTTTGATGTTTCCGCCGATGGCTCTAAATTAGGAAGAATTACCTTCCAATTGTATGACACTGTAGTCCCAAAGACCACTGAAAATTTCAGAGCTCTTTGTACAGGAGAAAAAGGATTTGGTTACGCCGGCTCTGCTTTCCACAGAGTTATCCCTCAATTTATGTTACAAGGTGGAGATTTCACCAGAGGTAATGGTACTGGTGGTAAATCTATCTATGGAGAAAAATTCGCAGATGAAAACTTCTCCAAGAGACACGATAAGCCAGGTTTATTATCAATGGCCAATGCTGGTAAGAATACTAACGGATCTCAATTCTTCATCACCACTGTCGCAACTCCATGGTTAGACGGTAAGCACGTTGTGTTTGGTGAAGTTACTTCTGGTTTCGATATTGTTAAGAAGATTGAATCCTTTGGTTCTGATTCTGGTGCTACTAGAGCAAGAGTTACCATTGATGCTTCTGGACAATTGTAAATGACGTAAGAGAGCGATCTTTTAATTTAAAAAATGTACGTGAGTAACTGAACGAGGTGAAAATTTCAACTGTAGTCGACCCTGCACGAGGGTGGTGTAACGATTGACCCGCTAAACTTCGCGCTGCACCTAGCGAGCCTTTGTGCCCGGCTGGCAGGTGGTTGCGGGAAACCGGCCAACTCCTTGCACTTGCTCGCTACTCTAGTGCGGTCCCTACGCTGCAAGAAAAACATGGGGGATCCTTTGACGCTCCGCTCGCCCCTGCTCGGGGGGGGGAGCCACTGCGCGGCGCCTGGCTCGCTGCGCTCGAGTGCTGGGCTAATGGGTTTCCCGCAGGGAACAGCCCTCCGCAGGAGTCTCCATGAAATGGCCCTAGCGGAGCGGTAGTGGTCTCCCCATAGCTTCCAGACTGGAACTATCTTGACGCTCCGCTGGCCGCCGCTCGCGGGGAGCCACAGCGTGGGGCTCGGCTCGCTTCGCTCTAGTTCTCCCAAAATCTCTCGCTGCAACCTCCTGTGACCCGGGTATCTGCGATTGCGATTCGAATCAACTTTTCGCGCCATGACTGCGACCAGTATGGCTTCCCCAGCTGGCTAGAGTTCGACTCAACAGCACCAATAGTTCTTCTCTTTCAGTCCCATTGCTGTCTTCTCAGCCTCTGTTACCAATATTGCTTATAGTGCTGCCAAACCATTCTAACTGCTTGTTTATTATTTCGATGCAACTCAACGATACTTTCCCCTCTGACGTCGAGTTTAAGTACATCCCTGTAGATCCTACTCTTTCTCCATTAGCATGCTCTACTCCAATTCTACTTAAAATTGATCAACTCGTGGACAAAGTTAAAGGAAATATTGCTATTGTTGCAGTTCCTGGGGCTTTCACTCCAACTTGTACCGAGAACCACATTCCTCCATATCTTGAGAATTTGGCTGTGCTTAGAAAGGAGAAGAATATCAAACTGTTGATCATTTTGAGTGCAAACGACGCCTTCGTGTTGAACGCTTGGGGTAAACTCTTGTTGAAGGACGTCAAGGATTACGAAGGAGTTTATTTTGCATCCGATCCGAACGCTAGATTTGCTCAACAATACGGTTTATCTAAAGATGCTACTGCTGTTGGCATGGGCATTCGCGTAGCCAGATTTGCGTTGGTGATTGGTGAAGATAAGAAGGTCAAGTACTTTGGACTTGAGTCGGAAAGAGGAGTATCGGTCAGCGGGTACGATGCTGTTTTGAAGGCCAAATTTTGAGCTTCTTTGGCGTGGATACTCTACAAATATATAGGGGAGCTGGGTAGTGGGAGAGAAGACGGTTGAAGCTTCCTTGGCTGAATACACGACTGGTTTGTTGGTCACCGATGTAGACTTTCGTAACTTTTGTTACGTTTGAGAAGCGAATCAGCACTCTGCGCTCTCTTGGATAGCTGTAATGTAGGAGTAAACAATCCTCAACGACTGTTAGTCCACGGGAAGTTGTTTCGAATCGACCCGCTAGATTAGCGATTCCCGTAGGGAACAGCTCTCCGCAGGAGTCTCCATGAAATGGCCCGAGCGGAGCGGTAGTGGTCCCCCCAGTACCCTCTTCTCTGCCCTACTTCACGGGGACTGTGGACGCTCCGCTGGCCCCTGCTCGGGGAGAGCCACTGCGTGGAGCCTGGCTCGCTTCGCTCGAGCTATAGTCAGTAAGTAGTTCTGGAACCATCGCCAAACGGACCCCCAAGTGTTCCCTAGATTTTGCGTGGGCCAATCTGCCTACGGCTGAATCGTGTTGTCTGCACCACCTTAATCGCACAATCCCAAGCGATCTCAAACCACAAAAGAACAAATTTGACCTGCTGACCAGCTTTTGATCTCCCTTCAACCTTCACCAATTAACAAGTTGTGTTTACATGAGTAAATCAACACCGAGTAGTTCACCGGACAAGAAGAAGGCAAACGCTACCGAAGAGTTCCAGGCCAAAGAAATTCGGTTAGCGAAACGTCAAGAGCCAAAACTGGAAGAGTTCCAATGTCGACCTATCCGATTGGGAAGTAGAAATCGATCGGTTAGTGGAACCAATGAAAGTGTAACAAGTCCCACTATTGCATCGTCGATATATAATGTTAATACCGCAAATTCTACATCGTCTTCTTTGAGTGGCGGAACACATAGTGGCAATATAATCAGTCCAACCCACAGCTCCTTCAGTCCAACTCCACAACAGAGTCCCGTAAAGCCATATGCATCCCGAAGAAGAACTAGTTTCAATCCGATAGTGTTGGGAGGAGATTCCTTGGACCTTTTGAAACCCAAAATGGCCGAAAACCGACGGAATAGTCACATTAGAAGCCTAAGTACCGGACTTATCATCGGCAATGGTGTTGTTGGAACTGCAAGTGGATCTGGAGGTAGCAGTGGTGCTGGAGGTAGTGGTGGTGCTGGCGCTGGTGGTAGTACAGGTGGTAGTACAGGTGGTACGACAGGTGGCACAACTGGTGATACGACTGGTGGCACGACTGGTGCTGGTCCTACCGGAGGAGGACCCGGCTCTCCAATCTCTTCCTCATCTTCTGTTTGTCTGAAAACAAACGCTAACTCGCAAGTTGCTCACGGATACCATAAGCATGGCTCTAACAGCAACTCGAATCTAATTACTAATGGCATAATCTCCAGCTCCAAATCAAATAATTCATTAAATACCAACCCAGTGAATGACAAGATTTTTGCAGTTTGTCTTGTGAATTTCCACCATATAAGAGGTCCCGAAATCCAATATTGGAAATCTAACTATTACCCTCAATACGATGGTTCACTATTCAAAAACTTGCCGTTTCAAGCACTTCCGGATGGCTCACATCTATTTGAAGAAACGTTTTCAAACTTCAATTTGGTATATGACTTCAATAATGGAGAATCTTTGGACGATGGAGACGATTATGATATATACAATTCTCAAGTTAAGAACCTAAAGACTTTGAAAACATTATTTGGATGTTCTTGCGTTCAACAAGTAAAGACCAGTGATCTTTCTCAAGAAGAAATGGATAGAAACAAGGATATAACCCGTTCAATTGTCCAGAAGGCTGTGGTAGTTATTGTTACCCATCGACCAATTTACAATAAAATTAAAGATAAGCTTTCAATTATAACTGGATGCTATTTCCAGCAAGGAGATTTCAAGGATTTTGGGATTTTAAAGAGTCTTTTCAATAATTTAAATGAAGAAAATGATACAAATGAATCGAAAACAGGTTTATCTACTTCCAATGACTTCACTTATGAGAGATTATTACTTGAAGAAAGACAGAAAAATGAAAGAGAGGATGAGTTTTTCATAAATTTAAACTTAAAACAATCAATTTTGAAGTTTGAATCCAAGTTTTTGATCATTTTTAAGGCTTTAATCCTTGAAAAGAAAGTGATAATTTATTCAAACAATAATTTGGAGCTATTGACTCAATTTCAAAACAATTTGATTCTGTTAATGCCCAATTTAATTAATCATCTTGAACTTTCTGGATGTCCATTATTAGATTATCCAGAAATATATGGACCATTATCAAAACCTTCATCTTTAAATACAAATAATAGGCATTCAATGTTAAGATTCTTTGGTTTACCTTTACAAATATTTAATTCTAAAGGATCGTTTTGGAACCCTTACTTACCACTTCAACAATTGAATGAATTAAATGCTCAACAAACGAAAAGTTATATGATTGGATGTTCCAATCTATTATTTGTTAATCAACTGGAACATTTAGGAGTTGATGTTTTAATTAATTTGGACACTATTGAGATTACATATCCATCATCAAATAAATCAAAGCCAGAAGATTTACAACTTTCTCTGTTTGATAAGAAATTCATGAATAGTTTGATCTTATCGATTGGACAAGAGAATTCAGAAGAAAATTATATTGGGAGTGATGATTATATTCGATATCAGTTTGAGGACTACTTATTATCATTGTTATCAACCACAAGATACAACCAATACGTTGAAAAATTTGGACAAGCACCTCCAGGGTTCGATACTGGAGTTGACTATTCGCTGGATGTTGAAACAAATAATATTCAGAATGGAAATCTTACTTTATTTCATAGGAAGTTTATTGAATCTTGGATTAAGACCATGAATTTTAGTATTTGGAACTCCATGGCTGATGAATTTGTGTTCAATTTCTTGGATCCGAAACACATAGCTGTTGGTATAAGTGGAGGGAACGAGCCGTATTTTGCTGGACTAATAAGTGGGTTTAAAAAATTTACTGGTGGAGGGTCGGGAGGTGGATCAGGAAGTGGATCGGGAAGTGGATCGGGAAATGGATCGGGAAATGGAACGGGAAATGGACCAGGATCGGGTTCTGCAACCAGCAACGTTGGAACCATAACTGGAGGAATCAGCCAAAGCTTATCCACTCCAAGTTCTCCTAAGAAGGTTGCGATTGCGGAAGGAAATCGGGAACCCAATAGAATAGTTGATGTGGTGATGAAAGGAGACGAGAGAATAGTTCCTGTTCAAAGGCAAACGGAAGACCGAATAGTTCCCGTTTTGTTAAAGGGAGGAGATGGAGTGGTGCCTGTAGTTTTGCGAGGTGAAGACAACGAGAACTCGAAAAGTAACGAAAGTTTTGCAAAAAAGATATCGACATGGACAGGGTGGTACAAGAGAAAAGAATAGGATGGAAGTGTCTTCTTGGTCTCTTGATGACTCAACAACTGGACCGCTTAGTCCCAGTGACCATTAACGTATACAACAGCCAGACAACGCAACTGGTTCATAAGTTTACCATTCTAAGGCTCGAGTTATTCTTCTCTTGACAAGTTAGCGAACTCGACCAGATGATCGATGGAGATCAAAATCGAACTCATGCTCTGTGATCATACGCTGTGACTACTCATTGCGACCATACGCTCGCGCCGTGCGCGTGACTGTACACTACTGCGACTGTTCGCTGGGACGGTGCACTGTGACTGTACACTCTGACTGTACCCTCTGACTGTACGCTGTGACCATACTCCACCACCATGTACCTAAATGCCTTACTACCGCCCGTAAGTACGCAGTGAGCCACCAGCTACAATAAAACCTGCGCACATCAATATTTCACAACTGTGTACCGACCTTAGCCACCGTATCCAACTCCATTTCTTCGTCTGAATTCTTCATCAGTTCGCATTTTGCACCCATTCATTTCTACCAATTGCGGGCCCGTAAGTGGCTCATTCTTGTACATAAATCATTACAAAAAGCTGCAAATGGTCTGAGTATTCTGCACTCAATGCTTAAATACAACTTCCTTGCAGTTTCATTACAATTTCAGCTCCTGTCTTTCCTCTCTGTCGCTCGTAGTGACAGACTGACGATTCCAAACAAAAAGTTCAACGAAATCATTTCTGGGCCTGCATACAACACAATTCCAAATTTTTCTGACCAGAAGCTCCGAAATCTCCAACTCATCTCCTCCAGCCTTTTCTTTCAACCATTCCAACTTCAATCTCCTCAGCACCACCGATTCAACATGAAACATCCCATACAGTCTATAGTGTCTGATCTGATAGGAGATCATGTGTTTGCTACTGTGCAAAATCGCATCCGAGTGTTTGACATATCTGGAGCGACTCCTCGAGTAGTTGGTAATTGGTTCGATGAAGTAGATTCCAATACTATTCTCAGAAAGCAGCAACAAGAAAAGATCAAGCTTCTTGAGCAACAGGAACCTTCTAAGCCCATCAAGATTCCCAAAATCCCAACTCCAGGTCCAGGAGCTCCTCCTGTTTACAATTATATTCGGTCATTGGATCTCATTGGAGATCAGTTTCTCATTGCAACCACCGACAAAGACAAGGCAGTGGTGATATTCAAGATTGACTATCAATTGGAAAATTGTCTTGTCGAAATAAAACGTCAACCATTTTCCAAAAGACCTTGCTCTATCAGTGTTGATTCTGGATATGAGAATGTTATTGTAGCAGACAAATTTGGTGACGTTTATTCGATTCCAGTGGACGGACCAGCTCAAGATGAGAAGTCATTGAATCCGATCTTGGGACACGTTTCGATGTTAACTGATGTTGTGATTACTTCCAACCACCTCGATAAGGCAAAGAGACAATACATAATCACAGCTGATAGAGACGAACATATAAGAGTATCGTTTTATCCCAAGGCTTATGTGATTAAGCATTGGTTGTTTGGACATCATGAATTTGTCTCGAGCTTAGTTGTGGTTCCAAATCAAGAAAATGAGAAACCTTCTTTGCTTGTAAGTGCCGGAGGTGACGATTTCATATGTGTTTGGGATTGGTATAACAACCAGTTGGTTGATAAGATCGATATCCGTCAGTTTATCGAACCATATTTAACTGATTTCCATCTTCCTCCTGAAAGATTTAGAACTGAACAATCACAGAAGGAGATATCCGTCTCAAAAATCATCTGCTTGCATGATAGGACAATCATATTGCTTGTTGAAAACGTGAAAGCTTTGTTAAATTTCGAGCTTGTTGGAGACAAATTGACTTACAAACAAACATTGGAACTTACCCATCCCTTCATAGATATCTGTGAATTGGGCAAGGATGGTGTACTCGGTGCCAATGATACGGACTCTGATGATTTGCTCACGGCCATTACATTGAAAGACGATGGATTGTTAAGCATTTCAGAAAAGGGAATAGAGGTTGAGAGTATAGAGGTTGAATCTAGAGCACAGTTTTGTCCATTGTGGAGCGTGAATACTTTGAGAAAGAGGTCAGAGCATTAGTTAATATGATCATGATGTGTATGACAAATATAACTAACTACGAACAACGATGGACCAATTTACAGTGGGGTCTATAGTTCACTCTTGCCATTCATAACTGCACCATAGAGACATTTCAGAACGATCCAAGAATACTCCTCATCCACCAATCCTAAAATTGGTATACCTTTTGGTGGTACCTTGTATATTCAAATATAAATAATTTTTTTTTATAAACCTCGTTTCACATTTCTCATTGAATGAATCCTCCCTCCTTACTTAAACTGTAGAACAACGAAGTTTTCTGCTTCAATAAATTCTCTGGTGTATCAAATTCTGCTACTGAACCTTGATCCAACACAATAATTCTATCAGAATCCATAATGGTATTCAATCTATGAGCTATAGTCAAGATGGTTTTATCTTTAAATTCTTTTCTAATTGTCTCTTGAATAACTTTATCAGTTTCAACATCAACTGCTGCAGTGGCTTCATCCAAAACAAGTATATGAGAAGGAATCAACAAACTTCTTGCCAAACAAATCAATTGTCTTTGTCCAACTGAAAGATTTGATCCTCCTTCGGTCAAAACAACATCAAGTTCATTGCTTAATTCCAGCTTATCTTCAATTTCATTATGCATCTTGATCACATGTTCCTTTAAATGAGACAATTCTAATGCATTCCAGATTTGTTCATCACTACATACATTAGTTGGATCCAAGTTCGACTTAATTGTTCCTTCAAACACTTGTGAATCTTGAGGAATTATTGATAACTTATGTCTTAAATCAGATAATCCAATTTTAGAAGTATCGATATCATCAATTTCAATGTACCCATTGCTACTTTCAATGATTCTGAATAATGCTAACGTCAACGAAGATTTTCCTGCCCCCGTTCTTCCAACAATTCCAATCTTTTCCTTTGGTTTGATTTTTAAATTGATATTTCTTAACACAAGATCTAATTCTGGTCTGTATCTGGTCAGATAATTATGGAATTCAATACTTCCCTTTTCTGGCCATTCTACTGGTGGACGGTTGTCTTCAATAATTTCTGGAGCTTCTGGGGTCAATGTGGAATATTCCAAGATTCTTTCAACTGAAACAATATTAGTTTCAACTTCAACTGTCATACGAACAATCCAATTAAGTGCTTGAGTGATCTGTAATGCGTAAGATACAGATAAACCAACTAAACCAGCAGAAAGATGTCCACTACGAAGAGTAACAATAGATAATCCTGCAGCTCCTAAAATAATAAGAGATCCTAAGAATTCCAATCTAACTGCCAACCAACGGTTTGCATTGATCGATGGATGATAGGCACTCATATTACGATCAACTCTTGTTTCATTCAAGTAATTGAATCTTTCTTGTTGTCCATAAGCTCTGATTATTGAAACTCCGTTTAAGGTTTCTTGGAAATTAGCAAAAATTGGTGATCTGGTGGTAGAATCCAATCTTCTTAATTCTCTTGATGTTCTGAGATAATATTGTTGATAATAAGCATATAAGAATCCAATTGGTAACAACATAAATAAAAATTGCCATGTTGAATAGGTAATCACAACCATAGTGAACAATACTCGAATTGTATTTGCAAAAAACATACCAAACACTTTTCCCAAGATCTCATCAACTCTGTAGATATCGTTTGAAAATCTATTCAAAATTCTTCCAATTGGAGTAGTTTCAAAAAAGGACATTGGTGCTCTTAAAACACTCTGTGCCATTCCGTTGTGTAAGATTCTCAGCCCATGAATTGTACATAAGATCCACATGATACAATTTTGGGCCAAACTTAATACTGATGAAAGGAGTCCAATTGCAAAATATGCTCCGACATAGAAGGCAACGTTTGGGTTATAACCATGCTCACTGTTAACTTCAGACCAATGCTTAAGCCATACGTTCGAAGCGATACTGGTAATTATGTAAACTATGGTGAATCCCATGTACAATAACACACTGCTTGGATTACAGGCTTTGGCGTAAGCAAGGTAAACATCCCATTTAACTTTTCCTTGTTCAAGATGTTCCTTTCTGGAATCGTCCTCTACCACTCCATCATCTTCTTCATCGTCAAAATCTGAAAATTCTTCTCCAATACGTGCAAGTGAAGCTCTTCTTAAACTTCTTGTTTCCACGTCTTCAAGTGGTACAAAAGTATTTCCTTCCCCATCTTTGGATTTGGAATCCAAATCAGATTTAGTCTTAGTAGTGGTCAATTGAGTAAACTCATCCGCAGCTTTAATCAATTCTTCACTTTCTTCATGTTCTTGCTCTGCCTTTTTACCATATTCAAGAATTAACAGTTTCAATTGAGATTGTTGTTTCTTCATAATTTCTTCATAAGTGCCTTGTTCAACTAATCTTCCATCATTAACCATGTGAATAGAATTAGCAATACTTAAAACACCAATATTATTGGTAGCTAAGATCTTGCATCTACTCTTCAATATACCATTAGGACCTAAAACATGATCAATTAAATGTCTTCCAACATGTTCATCGACTGCACTTAAAGGGTCATCAAGCAAATAAACATCAGCTCTAGCATAAACTGCTCTTGCTAAAGAAAGTCTTGCCTTTTGTCCACCACTTAATGAAATTCCCTTTTCACCAACTTCAGTTTTATCACCACGAGGTAATATTTTCAAATCAACTGAAAGGGCACAAGCTTTAAGAACAGTTGCATAAAATTCAGGATCGTATTTATGACCAAATAAAATGTTATCTCTAACAGTTCCATTAGTAATCCAAGGAACTTGAGAAACGTAGGCAATATTTCCATGAACTTTTACTTTACCTTCCAATCGATATAAATCTCCTAATATAGCTTGAATAATTGATGATTTTCCTGATCCAACTTTACCAACAATACAATCTAAAGAAGCCTTATTAACTTGTAAATTAATATGAGAAAGTGCAACTTTGTAGTTCTCTTCACCATTTACTTTAGTCCAAAGAAATGTACCATTTTCAATTGTAACAGATCCATCAACTTTACTATCATGACTATTAGTTCTAATAACTGCATCAGTTTGTAATTCACTGGAAGTTAAGAATTTGGTTAATCTTGATATGGCAACTTGAGCTTCAATAATATTTGTTATAGTCATGGGGAAAACTGCTAATGGGAATGATAATAAATTAAACAATGACAACGCAGTGAAAACTATATCTGTAGATAAAGTTTTATCCTTTTCAACCAATACGAATACTGCAAAAGTCAAACAACTAACTAAAAATGGAGCGAAAGTCCATGAAAAGTTAGTAAAAGCCAGAAATACTCCCATTCTTCTCAAATTTTTAAGCTCTTTATCATTTCTAACATGATTTAATTTCTTTAAATAAGGATGTTCCCATCCATACAACTTTAAAGATTTGATATTATTAAGCATTTCACTAATAAGTCTTGATCTCTCATCTTTATATTTCATTTGAGATTTCTGTAATTTTTTTTGATATCTGGCAATTGAAGTATTCAAAGGAATCATAATCACCATAACTGCTACACCAGTCCACATAGCATTCCCTACTACTCCATAAAGTGAAATTAAACATAAAGTAATTTGATAAGGACCGGACCAAATCATTTGTAAATTCTGAAATAAATCTTGTAATCTTTGAGTATCAACAGACATAAGGTTAACAATATCACCAGTATTTGATTGTTGTTTAGCTTCATTTGATAAAATAAGAGATTTCTTATAAATTCTTGAAATAAGTGCCGATTTAATTTTCATTCCAAGATCAAAAGCTCTCAAGAAATGCTGATGTAAAACAGCAGTTTGAGAAATTGATACAACAAACATCGATAAGGCGATCATAAAACCTTTATTTAAAGAAATTGGTTCAGCTCCATCTTCCATACTGTGAGAATAATCATTAACAAAAACAATCAATTGACGAAGAAGTTGAGGTTGAACAAATGCTAAAGAATCTTGAGCAAATTTGAAAAATGCTCCCGCAAGAAATTGACCAGAAACTGTTCTAGCAATTGCAATTACAAGGGAAGGAGATTTCAATTGAAGTTGCTTATCCCAATATTTTGAAAAACTTTTCGAAATTTGCTCCAGCTTCAATTCATTTGGTAAAACTGGTAAATCTTCTTCAGAAAGGAATTGTTCGTAACCCTTTTTCATTAATGGAGCCATCCATTGGAAAGTTAATTTGGAGAACACGTTAGCAACGTCAAATGGAGATATTTTAGATTTGACATTGATTGTAATAGAACGTTGAGGGAAGTACAATTCCACCAGTAAAATGAAAATTGAATTTATAAATTGAAATAATACCAAAATGTTTAAATCATCTCTAATTTTCAAATTGACAAATTTGACAAATCCTAAAAAGATTTGAAGTAACCAATAAAATAAAATGACTCCATTTGGTATTGAAGATTTATATTGTTCAATATAGTGTAAACTAAATGCAATAAACACTGACAATAAATTCAAGTAATTGGAAGCCCCAATGATATCCAAATTAGATGAAGAAGAAGAAGATGATGAAGATGATGAGGAATAAGAAACAGTTTGAGCTAAAGCAAATGATATTTGCATAAACACAAGAAATAACTTGAAGTAAAATTCCCACCCAATTCGATTACCCGCCTGTTTGCGTTGACGTAATGAATATACTTGATAACTTCCAAAAGTTATCATAAAGATCGAATTTATAATGAACAATATTGAGAGGAAACACGGAGTAAGGTCATTATAATGGACCGATATAGGACCCCAACCTTCCTTTGAACTACAAGATAGCCAATATTTGGCGATAGTGTCATTTGAATTTGAATTTAAATTTAAAAGACGATCATTGATCACTGATTCATGATTACTAACACTGAAGTTGGTTCCAAAGAGATAAAACAAGTCTCCAATGAAGTGATTAGGATAACTTATGTCCTGAGACAAACCAAGATTGGAATCTATCATCAGGATGGAATACAAGTTGATACAGTTATAAGATGAAACTAATAAGAACTTTCGCTGTATAAAACAAACTGTACAACACCAACCAGATGAAGAGAAAGAGAAGATGAAATACAAAAAATTTTGGGATTTGAGATTTGTCTTTTTTTTGGTGTCTCGTTGAGTCGCGATTGTGTCAAATGGTCCAGGAGAATTTAGTGAGGAAATGGTAGAGATTGCGCGGGAGAGGCAGTTTTTAGGGGACACAAATAGACGGCAGGCATTACAGGAAGAAAAATGGGGAGGGCGAATGGAGGGGAATAAAGGGCGAATTAAGAGCAAATGAGGACCAAATGAGGACCAAACATAGAGCGAATAAGGAGCAAGTATAGAGCGATTGGTTAACAGTAATAGGAGATCGAAGGCGATTGGAGGCGATTGGAGGACCATTGGCAGACGATAGCCATCAGATTTGCCAACAACACGACGCTGCCTCACATGATTACTAATAAGATGTGCATCAATCGCGAGACCCAGGTAGCTTTGGTTAACTTTACGAAGCCGTATGTGCTCTACAGATCTGGCACGGAAGCAGGAACACGATCTCCGACCCGAACATGGCCAATACAATTCGATACTGATCAAATCTCAGATCTCGCATCGCTGCCACTACCTCTATCTCATCTCTAAATTCTTTCTGCAATGGATGTCATCGGCCAGAGAAACTATATGAAGGACCCCAGCGCAAACAACTCCAAACTGCCTTAGGCTAGACCCTAGAGACATTCTCGTATTCGGTTCGTATTCTACACTGTTCGAGGCAACTGTCAAACCCCAACTCTTCTGGATGGCTACGATGAGACCATCGCTAAGTGGTCAAATCACCATTGTTATTTCATCGACCTGTCTATCTATCTCAGTTCAACCACCGCTTGTCTCTATATTTCTCTATGTACCGTTCTATAGCTTTTTCAGGCACCACGATCTAAGTGTCGCTCCCCTTAGGCTCTTTTCTGAGCACTCCTTCCCAGCTCCCACCACAGCGCAACCCCGAAGTTTGGCGCGGTTCATTACTGGGGAATTGCGCGACATTAGCGAGCAACAAGTCCCCTACCGCTCCGCTCGGGCCATTTCATGGAGACTCCTGCGGAGGGCTGTTCCCTACGGAAAATCGAAACCTGTAGCCCAAACTCGAGCGCAGCGAGCCGGGCCCCACGCAGTGGCTCTCCGCGAGCAGCGGCCAGCGGAACGTCATAGTCCCCCCCAGCATGGCAGAGTTCTCGCTAGAAATTTAGCGAGAGATGGGTGCGCTGCCGGAAACGTCAATACGGATGCCTATCGTCTGGATCAATCTTGAATATCTTGTCGGGATTAAGCAATCGTTTGGGGTCAATGGCAAGCTTGACTTTCCTCATGAGATCGATGGTGTCAGGACCAAGTTCCATTTCGAGAAAATGTCTCTTCCCGTTGCCAATGCCATGTTCTCCGCTAGATGTTCCCTCGTTCAGTAACCCTAGCTCCATCATCTGATCAACAATTTTTTCGCATTGCTGCTTCTGGTGCTGCTTTTAGAAAATGTCGGCATGGAAGTTCCCATCGCCGACGTGTCCCACGATGAAATAATGCAAACCAGAATCTTCGATGAGTTTCTTAATTTGTTCGAGGACGGGAGAAAGTCTTGATAACGGCACCGCGATGTCAGTGACCCATAGACCAACATTGGGATCAATTTCGGTTCTACCGTAGTCCAACACTGCATAGAAGATGTTCTTACGAGCATCAAACAATTCATCCTGTTCAACTTTATCTTTAGCAAATTCAAACAATTGACATTTGTTCTTCAATGAGATGTGTTTCAATTCTTTGATATGTTCATTGACCACTTTTTCATTCAAACCCCCAAGTTTGATGAAAAGGGTAGGGATTTCAAGGTACTGTCTATTGGTGTAATTACTATAATTTATACAATGCATTGCATGTTGATCTAATAATTCAATTGCATTTGGTTGAATTCCCCTTTGAAATAATTCAGTAACCATGTTGGTTGAGTCTAAAATGGTGGGGAATTGTCCAACTATTACCGTTTCATATTTGGGGATTACATGAAGTTTGATCACCATTTCAGTGATAATTCCTAAAGTTCCTTCACTTCCAATGAATAAATGAGTTAAATTGTATCCTGCACTTGACTTTCTTGGTCTCTGTTTGGTCTTAATAATGGTACCATCAGCTAATACTGCGGTAACTGATATTACATTTTGAATCATTGCTCCATATTTGGTGGCGTTGATCCCTGAAGCATTGGTATTTACCATTCCACTTAGTAAAGCATTTGGTCCACAATCACAACCCATAATTAATCCATATCCATCCAATTGCTTATTTAATTCTACCCAATTTACTCCTGATTGAACCACAACGTCAAGATCTTCTTCATGAATTTGTAATATTTTATTCATTTTGGAAGTATCTAATATGATTCCTGGTCTTGTAGAATAGAAATGTCCTTCAAGTGATGTTCCTCCACTGTAAGGCACCACTGGTACATTGTATTTGTGTACGATTTTCATAATTTTAGAAACTTCTTCTGTAGTTAATGGATACACTATATACTTTGGTACTTGACCTGGCAATGGATCATGAGTAGCAAATCCATTCTTGGTATGAGATTCAAGTTCTACATTGGAATTGGTGACTCTTTCTGGTCCAATTGCACTAGAAATTTCTTTGATTGCCACCAAAAGTTCATCTTCGGTACAATACAAAGGAGTTTGAATATCTTTCAATTTGGTGGTGGAAGAAAGGGGGAACAAATCTTCTGGAGGGCTGTTTACAATTGACTTTTGGCCCATGTAATGGGCCCCTGCACCTACTGCCAGTGCAAGCAAAATCAACGAGAGAGTCGCGGGGAGGGGTTTCCATTTTGAGGACAATTTTTTTAAATTTGAGGTTGAATTTTGACTCGATGATAATGTCCTTTCGGAACCAAAATGGTGCAATTGTTGGAATTGAACCTTGTTGGAGTGGAAGGTTCTTACACCTGAACTCAATCTAGGGAAGAGCCCGCACGGGCTAAATTTGGGTCGCATATTGGGCTTTAATGGTTGGCCAGGAATCCTCTAAAATTGTTCTATATTTAAAGAAAGAAAGAAAAACTTTCACTAGTCATCACCTCTGACTAGGATCAAATTTTGTGGTTAAGTGTAGAGGGTAATGTCGATAGAAGGAGGTTTTATCTTCACTCGATTTCGCTATTTGTTGAGAAAATCCGCGCCATCTGGCGTGCGAACTGGACAAAATTGTGGCTTTACGGTGAAACATAGGCGGCTGGCGAGAGATGAGCTCACCTACTGTACTTTTCACGTCGCTGCACGCTGAATTTAGGGGCACGAGGACGCTCCGTAGGCCGCTGCTCGCGGAGAGCCACTGCGTGGGGCCCGGCTCGCTGTGCTCGAGTTTGGGCTACAGGTTTCGATTTTCCGTAGGGAACAGCCCTCCGCAGGAGTCTCCATGAAATGGCCCGAGCGGAGCGGT
>JAKTYG010000244.1:0-17113 GCA_030564725.1 Chernovozyma sophiae-reginae | reverse complement strand
GGTTGCATTCCTTGTATTATACGGTCTTAGTAAGCACGGTTCAAGTAGAACTCCTGCTGATATCTTTTCATCACTTTCACTTTTCAATGGATTGACCCAACAAGTCTTTTTAATTCCTATGGCGTTATCTTCTGGTAGTGATGCATATATTGGAATAAGTAGAGTTGGACAATATTTATACAGTTCAGAAGTTAATGAAAAACAGAATAAAATTCAAGCTGATGAAGAACATTTAGCTATTATGGAGAAAGAAAATATTGCCATAAAAGTTGAAGATGCTACTTTTAATTGGGAAGTATTTGAAGATGATGAAGAAACTGAAGAAGAAATGGAAGCTAAAGATCATCTGAACAAAGATTCAAAAGGGAAAGATTTTGTTGTGCCTACCCCCAATTCTGATAGTGAGACTAATGATGAAGATAAAGGAGACGAAAAATTACATCCTAAGGATTATGAAGCTTCCGATGCCACAACTTTTGAAGAATCATCATTTCCTGGATTAAAAAACATCAATTTAGAAATTAAGAAAGGAGAATTTGTTGTTATTACTGGATTAATTGGATCAGGTAAGTCTTCACTTTTGAACGCTTTAAGTGGATTTATGAACCGTGAAAGTGGTTCAGTTCAAGTTGATGGTAATTTATTATTATGTGGACAATCATGGGTTCAAAATGAAAGCTTTAAGGAGAATATATTGTTTGGAGTTGATTATGATGAAGAAAAATATAACGATGTTATTTATTCTTGTTCTTTAGAAAGTGATTTACAAATCTTACCTGCTGGTGAAAATACTGAAATTGGAGAAAGAGGAATTACTTTATCAGGAGGTCAAAAGGCTCGTATTAATTTAGCCAGAGCTGTTTATGCAAATCCTGATATCATTTTGCTTGACGATGTCTTGTCAGCAGTAGATGCAAGAGTAGGTAAACATATCATGAACAATTGTATTTTAGGGTTATTGAAAGATAAAACAAGAATTTTAGCAACTCATCAATTGTCATTAATTGGAGCTGCCAACAAAATCATATTCTTAAATGGTGATGGTAGTATTTCGACTGGTACTATGGAAGAATTAAAGGAAAGCAATGAAGCTTTTAGGAAATTGATGACATTTAGCCATGAATCTGAGGACGACAACGAAGAAGAAGATGAAGAAAAAGCAGAAAAAGAATTACAAGTCAATGGTGCTGAAAATACTAATATTGAAGAAGCTTTAGGGTCTGATGAACGTGATTTTGAGAGAGAGTTAATCGAGCGTCAAGTAACTAGAAAGACAATACTAGATGAAGAAGCAATTCATAAGGATTTCAAAACTGACAAAGATAGTAAAGGAGACTTATTTGAAAGCGAAGAAAGAGCAGTTAATGGAGTTGAATTTGGAATTTATAAGAACTTTGTCAAATATGGTTCAGGAATTTTTAAACATTATTCCATAGTACCAGTGATTGTATTGACTGCTACTTGCTCAACTTTCTGTTCTTTATTTGCTAATACTTGGCTTTCATTTTGGACTTCTAAAAAGTTCCCAGATAGACCTGATAATTTTTACATTGGACTTTATGTTATGTTTGCAGTATTATCATTCATCATATTATGCTTTGAATTTTCCGCTCTTGCTTACCTTTGTAATAGAGCTTCAGTGAAATTGAATTTCTTAGCAGTTCAAAGATTATTAAGAGCTCCGATGTCATTTATGGATACAACACCAATGGGAAGAATCCTTAATAGATTTACTAAAGATACCGATGTTATTGATAATGAAATTGGGGATCAAATCAGATTTCTCTTCTTCACTCTTGCAAATATTGTTGGAGTTGTTATCTTATGTATTATATATTTGCCATGGTTTGCAATTGCAGTACCAGTTTTAGGATTTGTGTTTATTGCAATTGCAAATTATTACCAATCTTCGGCTAGAGAAATTAAAAGATTGGAAGCAATTCAAAGATCGTTTGTCTATAACAATTTCAACGAAACATTAGGAGGAATGAATACAATCAAAGCATATAAAGCTTCCGGAAGATTCTTAGAGAAGAATAGAAGATTTATTGATAAAATGAATGAAGCTTATTACATTACCATAGCAAATCAGCGTTGGTTAGGTATTCATTTGGATTTAGTTGCAGTTGTATTTGCATTGGTTATTGCATTATTATGTGTTAACAGAATATTCAAGATAAATGCTTCATCGGTTGGTTTATTATTATCCTATGTGTTACAAATTGTTGGTCAATTATCAATGTTGATTAGAACATATACTCAAGTTGAAAATGAAATGAATTCAGTGGAAAGAATTTCAAGCTATGCATTCAAGTTACCAGAAGAGGCACCTTATAATATCATTGAAACCCAGCCACCTCAAAATTGGCCCGTTAATGCCACCATCGATTTTAATGATGTTAGTTTAGCCTACAGACCTGGTTTACCATTGGTATTAAAAGATCTTAGCTTTAAAGTTAAGGCTGGTGAAAAAATCGGTATATGTGGTAGAACTGGTGCAGGAAAATCTTCAATTATGACTGCATTATACCGATTATCAGAATTATCTGCTGGTAATATTAGTATTGATGGAATTGATACTTCAACACTTGGATTACAAGAACTTCGTTCAAAATTATCAATTATACCTCAAGACCCAGTGTTGTTTCAAGGTAGTATTAGAAAAAATTTAGATCCATTTGGTCAAAGTTCAGATGAAAAATTATGGAGTGCCTTAAGAAGATCAGGACTTATTAGTGAAGAAAGAATTGAACAAGTTAAATCACAATCAAAAGAAGATGAAAATTTACATAAATTTCATTTAGATCAAAATGTTGAAGATGATGGAGTTAATTTTTCATTAGGAGAAAAGCAATTGATTTCATTTGCCAGAGCATTAGTTCGTGAAACAAACATTTTAATTCTTGATGAAGCAACTTCATCAGTTGATTATGAGACTGATAGTAAGATTCAATCCACTATTGTGAATGAATTTAGTCATTGTACCATCTTATGTATTGCACATAGATTGAAGACCATATTGAATTATGATAAAATATTGGTATTAGATAAAGGAGAATTAAAAGAGTACGATACTCCATGGTCATTATTTAATACTAAAGATAGTATTTTCCAACAAATGTGTGAGAAGAGTAACATTACTGAAGAAGATTTTGTTACTAAAGAATGAAGAAGAACAATTTAATATAAAACCATGTAACATGTATCAAGAACGAAAGAAAGATTTAACTCATCACCATTTTAACATATTCGACCTTGTAATATGTAAAAGGCATGAGGTGATGGAACAAAACAAAACCAAAAATCCAAATCCAAATCCAACTAAGATATATGGAACATCAAAAACTGAAAAGTTGTGCAATTTTGAGATGCAGCTTTGACATATTAGCTTAGCTTGCAAAAAGATCAATACACAATATTAATTTAATCGATGAGACGTAGTAATTGATTTATTGTAGAAAAGAGAGAATGTGACAATGGAGCGGTCTTTTCTCAACCATGCAGTTTCTAGCGATTTTAGTGAGGAAAGGCATCTCGTTTGAGTGGGGGGGTGAGGGCGACAAGTGACAAGTGACCAATTCAATTCACCAAATGAAATATAGCGATGAGTAATCGAACGGTATCAGGTCGATTACATTTGCCAAGTGAAACAATCTCCATTATCAATGTGCTTCTACGCTATCCCATGAAAATTTTTTTGTCTAGACTTGTCTAGACCCTCTCCCGTGGTTAATTCTCATTTACTAATTCCATGTCACCTTTACTAATGCCGCAAAGCAAAAAAAGGAACAAAGTGTAGGAACCCATTTAGTAATTTTCAGTAAATTGGTGAGGGTAACATTGCGGGACAAGGGATTCAAACTCAAAGAATCTATTTAAGATTTCTTACCCGAACTATAAGACAACTTTCTTTACTGAATTTTCAAGTGAATTTTTTCAATAGATTGAACTTTCTGTTTATTTTCCAACTAAACAAAAAACTTAAAAATGGCTCCAAAAACTGCAATTATTATCTATTCCTTATACCACCATATTTCAAAAATGGCTGGGTCAGTTAAGGCAGGAGTTGAAGCAGCTGGAGGTTCCGCTACCATTTTCAAAGTTCAAGAAACTTTACCAGAGAATATATTGAAGTTGTTACATGCTCCAGAACCACAAGATTTCCCAATTGCTACTAATGAAACTTTAAAAGATTATGATGCCTTCTTGTTCGGTATTCCAACTCGTTATGGTAATTTCCCAGCTCAATTTAAATCATTTTGGGATGCAACTGGATCTTTATGGGCTTCTGGTGCTTTGATTGGTAAACCAGCCGGTGTGTTTGTTTCCACTGGTACACCAGGTGGTGGACAAGAAACTACTGCCATCAATTCTTTATCTACCCTTGTTCATCATGGTATGGTATTTGTACCATTGGGTTATTCTCATAAGGGGCTTGCCTCTTTAGAAGAAATCCATGGTGGTTCTCCATGGGGTGCTGGTACTTTTGCTGGTCCAGATGGTTCAAGAACTCCAACTGAATTGGAACTCTCAATTGCTAAACATCAAGGAGAGCATTTCCAGAAGATTATTACTAAATTTTAGATTCAAAGACAAGTGTTTTTTACAAGGGGATGGCGAGTTGGTTTTCAACTGATTTCCATGAGGTACTCAATTGGTACTCAATAAGTACTCAATTGGTGATCGATAAGTACTCAATTGGTACTCGATAGGTACTCGATAAATATTCAATTGGTGCTCAATTGGATGCACCAGAGCTTTCTATTTATTTCCTTCTCATTTTCTTTATTGTTTCTTATGTTTAATTAAATGGATGTTACGTAACCCACAACCCTTTCTACGGACAGCTGCTCCACCAAAGTAGTATCATCGCTTAAATGAGAATTAGGTCAATTCGTCATAATCGATCAATGTTTCAATTTCCAAGTTTCAAAACCTCTGTCTTGTTCTATAAGTAATCTTCTCCTGAAATATTGCCCCCGGAAACCACAATGACTCCAAGTATACTTGTAGCTCCCAACCTTTCCTAACCTTGCAACTCTTTCAAATGTCTTCCCAAGCCCAGTTGCAACCAAAAAATCATACTTTTGAAGATAAGCACGACCTTGAAGTTGAAAATCTCAAAACTTTGCAATTTCGATCAACACCTCCCAAAAGGCAACTATGTTTGTTTAATTAATCCTCCCAACATCAACATTAACTATATCTAATAAAAGTAATTCCATTTAAATCCACCATATATTTATCTTGTCATTGTTTTAAAAGATGTCTAAGCCGAACGCAAAACCGGTCAGACAGGACTATATAGCAAAAGTTCGGTATGTCAACACTTTACCTCCTCCACCATTAAATCCAAAATACCTTCAATATAATACCACGGAAAAGATTAGTCTCAAACAAGAATCAGAACAACTCCTAAGCTCTTTATTCAGAAAGCAGAACTTTTTAAGTTTTGTTGAGAATATTGACGAAGAATTTGGACTAAATTTGAACTTAATAAATAATCCACGATTCCTCAATAATGAAGACGAATCGAGTATTTTTGGAATAAAGAAAGATGATACTTTTGAATTACACCCAAAGGATAAGGTCTTGTTGAGAGATGCAGGAATTGATAAGATATCGAAATCAAAACCTGAAGTATCATTTTTAAGAAGAACAGAATATATTTCTGAGAAGGAAATTGCAGTAAAACCAGTCGAAACAAATATCAATGGCAAACTGGAAACCAAGAACGAATCTAAATATGATGCAGTTGCACAATTGGAGGCAGTCGAGAAAACTTTCGATCAAGCTCAAGAAAGTGTAGAACACCTTAGTGAGTTGAAACATCCAAGAAAGAAAAACGTTAAAGCAGTTGCAGCTTACCCATTTTTACCAGATACGTCGATGATGGATCAAAAATTCTTAAGCATCAAATTTACTGGTTCAGCATCGGTTTCAAGAGAATTAGAATTATTGAAAAGGCAAAAGGGAAGTAAATATGATGCAGAATTCCAAAAGAAGGCATTGGAGACTTCAATTTTCAAACCAATTACTTCTGCAGATGGAGAATGGATGTCATTTTATCAATTGAAGGATTCTGATAAAGTTGACTCTATAGTTGAGAAATTGAATTCCACTGAAAGGGAGCATCCAGTGAATTTATTGGATGAAGATGATAGTGAAGAGTATAAATTCAGGCATATGAAGAATTATGATATGAATTTCCAAAGATTTTCAAAACCTTATGAAGAACTATCAATCAAGTTCGCCATAAACGAAAACGATAAAAAGCGTAAAGCAGTATATTATTATCCAATAAGTGGTAAGATAGAATTAAAGAAACATAGAACATCTCAAAATACTGAAATCAACAGATTTTTGGATGATAGTACTGCCGATGTTATTAACTTTAAATTAAGAGAACCAAATACGAATGAAATAAAACAAATGGATAATTTAAGATCGTCATTTGATCCTATGGAATATGAAGCTGAAGATGAAGAAATTCAACAGGCAGAAGGAGGAGATACTACAGAACAGGATAAGCGTGAAGTGAACGAGAAGAAAGCGGAAGATGATGAGGCTGAGGAAGAGGATCTGGAAGAGGAGGAAGAAGGAGAGGAGGAATGAAATAGAAACAATAAGAATGCAAAGATGAGATGAGATGAGATGAGATGAAGATGAAGATGGAGATGAAGACGAACAGAGGCAAATAAACAATCTATGGAAGTATTCTTGGCTAAGAAAACGAGAAGTGCTTGATGCCAATGCAACGACTAGGCTACATGTACTCTGGATTGTATCTTGTATCATTACCGCACCCATTGCTAGCAATAATAATTTTATTTGTACAGTTGATAGAATCATTAACTCAAGTAATAGTTTTCATTTTAATATTCCATATAAATACACTCAAGACAGAAATGAATAGACTCATGTCAGTCGTCCATGCTTTGCCAACTATTTTTTATTTTGAAGTATCACCCATTTTTCATGCTATAACGCAAGTGAGTTTCTTCTTCTTTGTCTCACCAGAAACATCCTGTGTTTCCTTTGCTACCGGTGGTGATACTTTTTTCTTTTTGGAACTCGTTTTCGATTTCTTATTATAATTGTCTTGAATTTCCCTCGCTAACTTCTGATCTTCTTCCTCTTGTAATTGTTTAACCAATTGATAATCATCATCATCAATATTTTTCCCTCCTTCATCATAGAATTCCAAGTCCTCATCTAGGATTGGGAAAAAATCTCCAGTATAGAATATATCATCTTTACCAGAGATTGTTGATATTGAATGCCAAATAACGTTATTCTTGTTTCTAAATGCTGTGTCAGTCAATAATAAGTATAATTTCTTATCTGGACCTTTAACTAGAGTATTAAAATGATTGTTCCGGAAAAAGATAATAAATTCATTAGTATTCAAAATCTCTTGTAAATTGGTTAAACCCTTTTCAGTTGCCTGAGTTTTATTAACTTCTAGCCAATGAATAACAGTTGGATTAGGACCATCCGTCAATAAATAATCTTGAATTTTATCAAAATATTGTAATTGCTCTATTTCTGGAATATCAGCATCCAATAACCAACCATGATTAAATTTCAAACCAAATATTTTGGTGAATAGAATGGTTGAAATATCGTCAATAGGAAATTCTCCATTAATTATATTGGGATTGACCGATAATCCAGTATGTAATTTTGGTAAAATGTCTAATAACCGGGCAGTATCAACCGCATAATCACTTGAAGTTTCAGCAATTGAAATTATCAAATCTCCAACTTCGGACAAGAGTTCATTTAATGATATCTTGGATCCTTTATTAATCAACTTTGTTCTTAATCGAGTTATTCCTTCAAGTCTAACACTATTGATATTGTCTTGATTCTGAATATCAAATTCATACAGTAAAAGAAGAGTGTTAATTAGAGCTATTAAGGGACAAGGACCATTCTCATCTTGTAGTAAAATTGGGGTTTGGAATGAATATTCTGACCAGTTGATAGATTTTATTTCAAAGTATTCTTCATTTTGGTGAGAATTAGAATCTTGCACAAGTGATGAATCTGTCATCATCAAAGGTGAGTTCAAATGTATATGTTAGTAATCTCTAGAGTCTATATATCAGCAAAATAATCTACTTGAAATCTTTTCCTATTGTCCTTATTGAAGACGGTTTAGTTTTGTGTGTATATCCTTTGTCTTTTATGGGGGATTGGTGGATTACTGCTTATCGATCTCGATCTTTTATTAGATCTGATTTCGTATTTTCAAGGGTGAGGGCTTGGAAACTCATCATTTAGGGGCGATGCGATAGCGAAAAAGGCATGCCTGGTTGACGAAAAGCTCTCGTTAAAAAAAAAAGAATATTCGATCGTTGCAGGCTGTACATGTCTGAGCTATACTAGAAAGCTGCGAACGAATACACACAGCCTTTCAATATCTATCGTACTTCATGTATTCCTATTTCCTAGTTTAGCGCAGTAGCATACTCCATCTCTGCTAAATGCAAACATTAGTTAATACTATACATCAGTTGATTATCTAATTATTGTTTCTAGTCATATGTAAAAGCAAACCCATCACTTACCATCAGTACAGGAAAACCAAGCACTAAAGTCAAATTTGAAGAGTTAAAGGAATTAAAAAAAAGTTGAATAATTTAAAGAATGAGAGTTGGAATTCAATTGGAATTCGATTGGAACTCAATTGGAACTCAATTGGAATTGGAACTCAAGTGAATTCAACTGCTAAGTCAACAAGACCCTCAGATAATTTGAGAAATGCTTCTGATTCTGATTCTGATTTTGATTCTATTCTTTGGCTATGGCAATATTACTTCCCTCTTCACTTATCGTTCCTTCATGATACCATTTTGATTCATTCCATAGTCACCACTTCGTTTTTTTTCTTCCTCTTTTTCAATCTTTTTGGTCAATAATTTACTCCACTTGCCTTCCCAAACGACTTGCCTCTTCTTTAAATACCATATACTCTTTCCCTATCGAAGATAATAGATTGGTATACCAGTAACAAGTAATAATACAACATATACAGTTAAATTGAATTTGAAACTCTCCAAACTGATATCACTTTCAACTTCATGATCAACAAATTGTCTTGCCTTGATATATTTGGAGATCTTTGTTTCTGGCCTTACAACTCCTTCGGGGATTGAATTTGGAGTTGGATACATTGATTCAATAAATTGTTCAATTTCTCCACATTTAATACCGATCTTTAAGTAATTTGGATCTTCAACTCTTGATTTATGATTGATTTCTTGAATATATTTTTTGAATATTTTAATAACTCCTGGCATTGAACGACTTTGTAAAATTAATTTACAAGTAGTTCCTTTCCTGATTTTAACATTTTGATGTAAAAGTTTTGGATTATTATATACTAATGATAAAGTAGCAATAGCCATAACTTGAGGAATTGCACAAAAATTGAAAGTTGAAGGATCTTTAACCATTGACAAGTAAGTTAAAACATCAGTAACATGACCTAAGGAATTTAAAACAAGATCATTAATACACCAAATACCATTATCTTGAGATTCCTTTGATAAATCTTTATGGAAACTTGGCAAATTATCGGTATATTTGGACCATATTTCCTTTGGCCAAAAAGATCTACCATCAAGTAAATCTTCATGATAATCTCTGATAATATTTGTCTTTTGTAAGAAAAGACCCATTGATTCAGATTTGGCAAAATCATCTTCAGCAAGATCTTGATTACCAAACTTTGCCAATACAATTAATTTAGTTAACCCTTCCCCAACTAATCCTGCAACATAATGACAATATAAATTATAATCTTTTACCGTTTCTACTCCATTAAGATTAAAGTTTTCATCTAAGATATAATCTGCCATACCATTACCCATCTTAAAAGTAATATCTTTGATTATATCTTGATACTCAGGTTTAAGTTTATGATATTCAGTCAAAATAACTGTGAATTCTTTTAATACAACCGCGTCTTTATCCTTTGAATCTTGGTATGAGAATTCTTTTAAATTCAATTTATTATGGAAATCTCTTAATAATGGCACTTTGATTTCTGGATCAATTGTCATATCATCTTCAACAGTATCCAAGGCTCTTAAAACCAAATAAAAGACCATTACTGCATCTTTCAATTCAGGATGTAATTCCTGGATTACAGTTGCAAATGAACGAGAGGTTAGGAATAAAAGTTCATAACTTCTCTTCAAATTTGAAGTTTGATTTGATGGATCTTGAGAATGAAGATGAGATCTAAAGTATTTCAAGATAAGCGCAGCCTTAAGTTCGCCCGGGTGAAGTAAGAATTGCACTGCTTTGCTCATCGTTAGTTAAAAAAGAACTGCCAAATTAATTGAAATAAAATAACAAAGTTGACAACAATGAATTTAGGAGAACTCTTATTGTATTTAAATTTTGCTTCGTATAGGAGAGATCTGAAAAGTATCCTTCCGACGTAACTGGTATCACGTGGTTTAAACGAAAATTTAGATTTTCAGATAATGTTCAACTTCTTCTCTACAATAGAGTCAATCAATATTGTCAATTGAGTACAATATAAAAAAAAAGATAAGTGGAATTATTGAGAAGTAGGAGGGCAAACATCACGCTTTGGTCAAATTGAAATGATTAAGTATTCTTATTCTATGGTCAATAAGATCAAGTCTGGTATTATTCAATAAGAGACCACGGTGAACAATATGCAGAACGGACCCTTAGTAGCGATGTTCTCTTTCTAGGAAGTATACCCTATGGATTGTCGGCACTATACTAAATAATACA
The DNA here is from genome assembly GCA_030564725.1 of Chernovozyma sophiae-reginae. Lineage (NCBI taxonomy): Eukaryota > Fungi > Ascomycota > Pichiomycetes > Serinales > Debaryomycetaceae > Chernovozyma > Chernovozyma sophiae-reginae. The sequence continues at coordinate 6,331 of JAKTYG010000244.1, read as the reverse complement.
TTAGATCAGATCAGTATTCCTCTCTTTATGGTTTCTTACAGAGACACGAGTGTTCATGATATGGATGCAATCAATTTGAGAGATAACACCAACATGTCTAGACTTCTTCCCTTTTCATTGTCTTCTTCTCTTCTTCTCTTCTTCTTCTTCTTCTTAACAAAAGGCTCCCATTCAAGCTGGCTGCTTCCCATTCTCTATGGATTCAAACCAAGTTCTTGCGGCTTTGATGTTTTCAAGCACCACTAAATCTTCATGAGTATTCACATACTTGTCTGAATCTTCGTCTTTATCCTTAAGAATTATCATTATAAACATGTTATCAGTAAGAATATCCACGTAGAAATGCGTACCATCTCCTCCTCGAATAATAAGATTCTGGAAGTTTATTCTCAATTTTGATATAGATTGTTTATAAGTTTTAATGATATTAGAAATCTTTTCAAATCTTTTTGGGTCCAAATTAACCACTGAATCAGGTTCTGAATTATTTTGTAATTTATTTTGTTGTTGAAGAATTGATGAAGTTGAAGAGATCACCAAAAATGTAGTCTTTTCAAATAATATGATTTCCTCAGCTTCTAAAATATTATTGAATTTAATTAAATTACTATTAAATAAATTCATATTTGGTATTAATGAACAAACAATCTGAGACCATGCTTTATATAAAGATTCATCCCAAATTGAAGTTGGAAACCCAACTAGTTTAAACAGATAAGGATTGGAAATTTTCTGAAGTTTTTCCATCATAATATTGAAAAGTTCTTCACGTTTATCAATTTGAACTAAATCCATTTTATGAAGTAAAATGAAAATTTTGGCATCGGGACTAAACTTTGATAAATTTGTTAACGATTTAACAAACATTTCTATATCTTTATTTATCAGTTTAGACTCTACATCAAACACGTGTATAAGTACTTGAACCATTTTGAAAATATGATCTTTCTGAGTAGTGAAATAATTGTCCATAAATACATCTTGTCCACCACAATCCCATAAATTTAAAGTCATATTACCAAGAAATCTAAGATGTGAATGCTCAACATCAATAGTTGCACCCAATCTTCTGGTATCAAACGCAGAATAATTAGAAAAAATTATTGATCTCATTGAAGATTTACCAGAACCTGAACGGCCCATTAATAAAAGTTTCTTTCTTGACAGTGACATCTTTGAGTATGTTAATATTTATATTTAAATAAATGAGTACACGAGTTTGTAATCAAGTCAATGTCACAGCAGGAAGTCACTTCAGAAACAGTTTTCTAAATCCGGAACCTACCACAATGAAATGAAAAGATTATAAATATAATAACACACTCTTTCTCCCTGGACTGAATCGATAATAACTCTTGCTATTTCAAAAAAAGTAGATGTTGTATTACTAATTGAAGATAGAAGAAAAAGTGATCAAATTTGGTAATCAAGGGAATGGAACTTCGAACGATTAGATAAACCGATGGTTATATGAAGGAACGTTTGATGATGATATTTGTGTCACGTTACCGTGAGTGAGCGTTTTGGTTGAGGTTGCACTTCGAGTCGTCTTCGGCACCTCTTGTGCTTTGAAGCCATTGAAGCGGTTACTATCAGCTGGCACACTCAGTTTTTCACAACATAACAAGAATATTTACAGAATTTATATTTTTATATATATATATATTATTTGAAACAAGGAGAATTCAACCAACTGATCATTGTATGTCCAATAATTACTAACTTTACGGAGACTATATTTGTTTAGAGAGCCGATCGTAACTTAAACCTAACATTAGTTGCAAAAAAACACAAGCAGTGTTCGCTACTTGCAGTGTGCGGTTGCAATATTGAAGATAGGGGAACACTGGGTTGATCGTAACAGAGTGAATTCAAATGATTTGATCTTACACTAATTCATTTAGCACGATGTGATAGCTACAGCGAATATAAGAATAGTCATACCATTACCACCATGGAGTAACTGTCGCATATATTTCACCCCTATCTCTTAGGAGAAAGTGGTGCATTGTAATTTTAAACCGTTAGCTATGTCCACTTCATCTATTTCTATTATTATTGTAAATATTGTATTAACACATTGGATATCTCGAGGTCACCTCAATGTCTAATATATTATTCATATTGATGGTTGGATCGTTTCTATGCATGATTGAAACAGGTCTCAATGTTTGTCAAGGCAACTCACTGAAATTCAGCACTCTAACAATAGCAGTTCCTGCGACAATGTTGACCTAATCCAGAAATTATCAACTGAATTTGGAAGTTTGTACATTACAATACTTCTGGCACGTTTTTAACAAGGCATAATTGCAACCGATTGACCTTAATTTTTCGGCAATCACAGCTACTGATAATCAAATTTGCCTAAACTTTGGTCGTAATAGAAATACTTTCTTTATACCCCCACGTGTTGAATATCCATCAACCAACTAGTCGCCTTTGTATATAAAGTCTACCTATACTATGAGTACAAGTTGAATTCATTCGGCCCCAAGAACTGCAAAACTGCTCTTTGTATTGTGGACAAAAGCGGACTGAAAAACTAACAAATTGATCTTGCTTGATCTCAATCTCAAGCCAAACCCCAAGTCAAACTCCATCTTAAAAATAATTCGCAACCATTTAACTTTTGCTTAACCTCGCAACTTTACCAATAACGACCAAGGTGATTTGTTCCAAAAAAGAAAAAAAAAATGAAATTCGATTCTTTGATCTTATCCACTTTCCTTCTTCTTGCGGTAACTTCAGCATCAGTAGTTCCTGGATTCAATTCCCTTCAAAAACAATATTTGGCTAAAAGAGATGGGAATATTATTGATACCATTTACAATAACCTTCCCCTTCAGGATACCGATTGGATTAACAACCACCTTCCAAATTTAACTAACACCACTGGAAATAGTTGTGCTAAATGTAAAAATAAGATCAAATATTCTCAAACTCTCTTGAACAAATATCCAGAAAAGAATCATTTGATATCTCTTCTTTTGTATAAATACTGCCTTGTGTCCAATAAGAATAAAGAATCAAAATGTGATTCAATTGACTTCTTCGTCACCACTACAAGTTCAAATAAAAATGTTTCTGCAAGTCTTTATGATGGAGGAATCAATGGAGCTACTAGTATCAACTTTTATGATAATGATTTCTTGAAAGTTTTAAAAGAGTTCAATACTTCCTCAGATTTAGATCTTGAATACTATTGCTACTACAAACAAGGAGTTTGTGATTTACCAGAAACCCCAGATCTTAATGAACTATACAATTTTCTGGCTATTCTCCCAGCAAAAGATCCGAAATATAACCTGGCTCCAAGTTTCCCAGGAACTAAGGAAACTTTCAACGTTTTACACATCTCTGATTTTCATATTCAATTAAGGTACACTGTTGGAGCAGAAGCTAATTGTACTGCTGCTCCATGTTGTTTACCAGAATCATATAATGCAGTTCTTCCTTCATCAAAATATAACTTTACACAAGCATATTCAATTCTTGGTAACACTAAGAAAACATTTGAATACTCATTTTACCCTGATGCTCATTACGCTACCAATGGCTCATATGTGAAAGGTAAATATTATAATCTTCCAGCAGGTAGAGGATTCAATGGAGAATCATTACCTGCTTCATCATTTGGAGCTTATATGTGTGATGTTCCTGAGGTATTGTTAAATAATACCCTTAAACATATTGGTGAATTAACTCAAGATAAAAAATTTGAGTTTGCAGTTTTCACAGGAGATTTAGTTGATCATGATGTTATTCATTGTGACGCTGAAACAACTAAGACAGCTGAAGTGAAATCTTTTTCCTTCATGAAATATTTCCTTAAAAATATTCCAGTATTTCCAACTCTTGGTAATCATGATACTTTCCCATATGGACAATTAACTCCTGCTAAGTTGAATTATGATAATTCATATAATTGGAATGACGAATTGATGTCTAAATTATGGATTAACAATGGATGGTTAAATGAAAGTAAAGCAAATTTCCTCAAGAATCATTATTCTGGATTCTCTACCGTTACTGATAGAGGGTTGAAAGTAATTGCCCTTAACTCTAACTGTTATTACCAAAAGAATTTGTGGTCTTATGTGAATATTTCTACAGAGTATGATCTTTTCGGTCAATGGGGATTCTTAATCGATGAATTACTTGAAAGTGAAAAGAATGGTCAAAGAGTGTGGATCATGTCCCATATTCCTTCATCTGATAGTGATGCATTACCAATTCAATCACAAATTTTTGCTAAAATTGTCGAGAGATTCAGTCCTTATACCATTGCCAATATCTTTTATGGACACACTCATAGAGATCAATTTAAGATATTATATTCTTCAAATGGTACTGATGTTAAAAATGCTATTCAAATGGCATGGATTTCTCAATCGGTTACTCCAGAAGTTAACAATAATCCTTCTTGGAGATACTACGAAGTAGAAGATAAAACTTTTAATATCCTTAATTCTTATAATTATTATACCAAATTAAATGAAACTTTCACCAATGGTGGAGCTGAACCAGTGTGGGATTTTGAATATTCGGCTAGAGAAACTTATGATCCAAAAGGAGAATGGCCATCAGATGCTCCATTGAATGCTACGTTTTGGCATAAATATGTTGCAACCAATATCAAGAATCAAACTAACATTGAATTCAATCAATTGTATTCTGATTTGCAATATAGAATGTCGCCATACGTTCCAGTTTGTAAGAATGGAACTGTTGTATCAGATGAATGTCATGATGAAAACTGGTGCGATGTTTCTACTTTCTTGTCTTACGACTATATCAAGTGTCTTAGAAATCCATAATGAATGGCAAAAAAAAAAACATTAGCTGATCAATATTGGTTATGAATCGTTATACCCCTCCATTATTTTCTATACATCTTTTTTTTTATTTTACTTCCAACTCGTCTACTCTATTTTTGTTTCTTTCAGTTGGAAACTGATTCGATTTCTGGAGATCTTCATGCTCGTTCAGCTTCTATACAGAACAATTTTTCATTTCCTAAAACTTTACTTACTACTAGTTAATAGATATGATTTTCCATCGACAAATGTAATCTGATTATAGCTTCTATTGTAATATTACATGTTATAACCCGAAGGACCGGTTCCGGAGACACATTTGGTCGTATTTAGCTGGAGATGAGCCTCGAATTTTACCCTGTTCGAGTCTCATTTTGCTGGAAGTTGCAATTCAATGCTCCACAGTTTATCACTTCATCGTGGTGGATTTTCTACTACAATAGCCACACCAGTATTTGCGATGTCAACCCCACGTAGTTCAAATATAGAAATTGATTAGTAATTAGTAGCTCTGATATGTTGAGTTGTGGCTGTAGCAAAGATATGATCAAACTAGTATATAAGAGCGAGCTGATCACCAAAGAAGTTCTCATATTTAAATGATTGATTTCAGATAATTGTATATACTTACTTCTGCAACTTGAGCAATTGTAACTAGAACAAGAGTTAGATTTTATTAGATCAATAAGTCGAAACTCATTCACTCTAAAAATTTAAAAAAAAAACAAAAGGAAATCAAACAAAATTCTTAAAGAAGATGCTGCCTGCTGCGGTTGCTAAAACCCCAATCGATAATGAACTCGAGGATACAATTGAAAAATTGGCCAACTTAAGACCCCTTGGTAAGTCAGCTAACTCTAAACCAATTGTCACCGGTCCTCAACTCGAATGGGTTGATAAATTACCTGCTCCAACTAGAAGAAGATTCGAGAAGTATGGTATTGACTTGTCTAAAGGATATCCAGTGATCCCAAAGAATGAAGATATTCCTAAATTTGTAGACGAAGCATTTGCCATTAGAAATAAAGAATATCCATATATTGAAAGAGGTAAGAATGCTGATCCAGAAAAGAAAGCATTGTTTGCAGCTGCAAAGGAGGTTAGAGATTTAACTAAACATATCGGTACTGAAATTGTTGGTTTACAACTTTCTGATTTAACTGATCAACAAAAGGATGAATTAGCTTTATTGGTTGCTGAAAGAGTGGTTGTATTTTTCAGAAATCAAGATTTATCTCCTCAAAAACAGTTGGAATTAGGAGAATATTGGGGTCAAATTGAAAGACATCCTCAAGCACCTCACGTTCCATTACCAAATTCAAATGAAGATGATATTGCTAAGGGTAGTGGTATTAGTGTTATTTGGAGACATTTCTCTAATGACTTCTATGGTTTAAAGAGAGGATTTAAGAGTGGTGGTATTTCATCTGGATGGCATACGGACTTGGTTCATGAGTTCCAACCATCAGGTATTACTCATTTACATAATGATACCATTCCTAAAGTTGGTG
>JAKTYG010000243.1:0-17284 GCA_030564725.1 Chernovozyma sophiae-reginae | reverse complement strand
AACATTTCTTAAAATGTTCATCTTATAAAGTATTTTCATTTCTTTACCTCTAGCATCAGAGATAACGTCAAAATACGCTGGTTCCCAAGAATAAAACTTAATCATCTTCAAATTATTTAAAACTTCTTTAATGTAACGAACTCTTTTATCGGTGTAAAAATTTGCTTTGAATCTATAACCAAATAGTTTTTTTGTGGAGAATCCAATACCTACCATGAATAATAACATCACAGCAACACCAACTAATGCTGATACACCAATATTAACAATTAAGATTGCTATAGCAATACCAATTGGAATTGGGAAAACAATTAAAAATGGTTGAAATCCAATGGCAAGATCAATTCTTGCTAAATCAGTTCCCATCATAGAAGTAATTTTTGAAACAGAAAATTTATGTCTTGATTCAGAGTTTAATTTAAAAGATTTTTCCAAAATTGCATTGGTCAAAACTGCTTTAACTTGTGCACCAGTAAGCATTGAACGATAAAAGAAATGATTGATACCCATACCTCCAACTAATATAAGGATTGCAGCTCCAAATGAATAACCAACTCCTTTACCAACATTACTTATAAGTCCAAGACTTTTATCTTCAACAAATTGAATCAATTTCTTGGTAAGTAATGGATTACATGTATTACTTACATTTGATATGGTTAAGAATATACATGCTGAAGAATATTGCCATTTGAATGTGTAAAAAAGGGCAAGGATAATTGTAGACCTTGGCATTACAAAATCATCCAAATCTTTCAAATCAGATTCTGAAGTTCTTGCTGAATTATTTTCTCCACGTAGTTTCAATTTCTTCTTAATATGTTTTTCTTCTGCTTTAAAGATCAATCTTCGGAAATGTGAATAAAATGTTTCAGTCATCTTCTTCACTTTCATGTCTTCGTTTAATTTATATAAATCTTCCGGTTGAAGGGTTCTTTTATAACCTGAATTCATTAAAGGGTATAACCACCAAAAGAACAATTGTGACAAATAGTTATAAGAAGTTGTAGGGTATATTCTACGTTCCTCATCACTAGGAAGTTGAGGAATCTTTTTAGAAAGCATAAAGGTTAACAACCTCTTCTGAGGTCGTAAGAGTTCCGAATTAGATTCTATATCTGACATTTTGCTATGGAAATTAAGATTCGAGTCCTAGTGCTTCGTTATTTTATCTTTTTTGTCTTTTGTTCTTTTATTATTCTTTCTTTGTTCTTTCTTTGTTCTTTCTTTATTCTTTCTTTATTCTTTTGTTTGCTTACCTTTCTTAGGGTTCTCTAGTTCTTTTAATTATACCAGGAGTCGCTTATATGCCGAACAGTAAAACAAAATGAGAATATCAATCAAAATGAACTAGAAGAAGAAAGAACTTAGAGAACTAATATTACAGCCTTATGGAGTCAATATAAAGTATCTTAACACTCGACTACTAGAATAATGAAATTTATCTAAAGATCGGAAATAAATAGAAAGATAGGGAAAAAGGAGGTATACTTGAAGGATTCCTTATTTTCTTGAATTTGACATAAATTCTGACCAATTTTTGTCTAAATTTGTGTAACTGAATTGATTTTTATATGAATTGCAAAATGGTCCAACTTCGAAGAACTAAGTGGAGACAATGCAGCCTTGATATATAAATATGGAAGTAGGCTCGGAGAATTTTTTTTTTTGCGTATTCTTTATCTCCGCCCCAAAAAAGCTAATATCCGCTTACCTAAGCCGTAAGATCGGGTGGGACATCAGAGATAGGAGCCATTCAAAAGGAAAGGCAACATGACTCACAAATTCATTGATAGAATTGGTTGAATAGGTTGAATTGATTGAATTGATTGTATTGTTTGTATTGTTTACATTCCATCGATTGTAATCATGTCCCTTCCTAGTTATAGGTTGTGAATTTGATTGCAAATTCACCATTGGTCTCCAGCTTGAACAGATGATTAATTCTCATATGACCATTAGTCACCGAGATTTTATTTTTTCTCCAGGTGCGATTTTAAATCCGTCAAAAAAATGACATAATCTCGAAAGAAGGTTAGATTTACAGGTGGCAAAGCAATAGAAGTAAGAAAAATGAGATCTGTACGCTCTGTTCCACGTTGGAAGTTTCTGTAATTGTATCTATCATCCGGTACAAAAAAAAAATACAGCTAAAATAATCAAAGATAGTTTTATGTATTTGTTGGTTATATATGACGTGAAATGGTCAACTATGGCTCATGGTAGACTACGGAAAGACAAATGATTTTTCCGACTTTACTGAAATTTCTCGATTCAATGAACTTTATCAGGAAATGCTCAAGCGTTGGGACGGAAGTCAACTTGCCAAAGGAGCCATGAGGGGCTGAGTTTGAATTGCTTTAGACGTTCTCGATGTTTGGGAATTGAGAACTATTGATTTTGGAGGCGACAGATTGTGGAATAGTGGATGAGGTAGCGGAATTTTCATGCGGTGTTGGAGTGTATTTTGCGATAAAGAGAGCGAGAGCAAGTCAGTGAGAGAGCAAGAGAGATAGTGGGTGAGTGAGCGAGAGAGAGCAGATTTCAAAGATTGGAAACTGCAGGTGGAAGATGTAATGGATCTATGATTCAGGTAGCTGAATGCTAGAGGCTGGAGATGAAGTCGGAGCAAATAATGGAAATGTAATGTATTGTAATCTACCTATAAATTGGATACACTGAGCTGAGGGTCACTTTCAGTTTTGTCTATGTCTAGTGAAATTTGAACAAACTGAACGGAATTCCAAAAATTCACCATAAAAAAATTCTTCAGCATATGATTCAGATCAAAATTGAGAAATTGGCTACAAATCTGAAAAATTCTAATGTCTGATATACTTCCCAGTAAGCAATCCCGTAGCAATGGTGTCACCACCAATTATATCTAACACTTTTGTTAATGATGGAGGCTCCAGAAATTCATTCAACAATTTCGTTGCTTGCTCGTTGATTCCAAACACCTGAAAGCAATATCTGTGATATCCATGGCCATTAAGAGGTCTTGCTCCTCTATATCCAATAGTTCCGAACACTCCTTTTCCGTATTTATACTCGGAAGATTTTTTGTTGCGACCAAATTCTCCATTTTTAAACCCTTTTGTCTTGGGATCAATATTGAATGCAAGTAGATGAGTAACTGCGTAGAATGGAGTATCGATGTCTTGACAAAGCAAAACTAAAGATTTGATATCAGGATTGGAAGTCTTGAAATAAAGAGATGGACTTAAATCATCTCCTACTCCACTCCCACAAGCAGAAAGTGGTAAGATCCCATCATGTTCAAATTCATCACTGGTCACTTCGATGGATTTATCAATTGACTTATATGGTTGGGTGTTCAAGATAAGCGATTCGTCTCCTGCCTTTGAGTTATAGAGCATGTATGAAAGTGTTCTTTCAAGGTAATATGTCATTGGAACTAAATTGTGAACGAATTTGAACGATGGTTCTATGAAACTGAATTGATTTTTACATATTTAGGACTTCGTTTTGCAACTTTATAGCATATCAAAACTTTTCGGTTCCAGGACCGAAATACTCGGTGATATCTCCGAAAGAGTGGCCCATTTGAACGTTTTCACCCCGGCAATCAAAAAATTTTACGATTTTTTGTTTTAGACGTCGTGACCATCCGATTGGTAAATGTGGTGGATTAGCGAGACTTGTTATTTTCGTTATTTAACGATTCCAACGATTCAAGTGGAATAGCTTCAAGAGCCAAACTTCAAATTATCAATTTGGTTCCAAAATTTGATGTGAGTTGCTCGAAAAGGAATCTTTGAAAAGTGTTCAAGCCGCACTGGTCGGAGTTAAGAGGACTTTGGGGACTTAACAGAATCGTAAGTCAATGGAAGTGATGGACCGTTATGATGAACGAGGAGGTTACACTACAACGACGACTTTAAGTAGCAAAATGGTAGAAACAACGAAGGAGTATCAGTATCATTCAGAACCTTTTGCTTCTCCCTAACTGTTTTGAAACAAACTTGTAGATTATAATCAAATAATGTCGACGTCTAGCATTGCCATTGTAGGTGCAGGACTCGGTGGGCTCACATTGGGTAGATTACTTCAGATTAGAAATATTGACTTTATCATATATGAAGCTGATTCTACACCAGATGAAAGAAATCAAGGAGGTTCATTAGATTTACATCAAGGTACTGGACAGTTAGCACTTAGGGAGGCTGAACTCTTTGACGAGTTTTTGAGATATGCTAGAGCCGATGGCGATTTCGCCAGAGTGTTGAAATACGATGGTACAGTACTTAGAGATGAAAACTTGCTTCATTCGCAGGAGACTTTGGATGTAAATGACGTAGAAAGACCAGAAATTGGTAGGACTTCTTTGAGATCCATTCTTTTGAACTCAATCGATAAGGAGAGGATTGTTTGGGGCAAGAAAGTTGATAGCATTGAGTCGCCATCAGAGAATGATGATTCATCGAGATATAAGATTCACTTCAAAGACAACACTACAAGTGAGCACGACATCGTTATAGGGGCCGATGGCACCTGGTCAAAAGTTCGTAAACTGGTGACTGATGTAGTTCCACATTATTCAGGGATCACTTTGATAGAGCTTTGGGCACATGATGTGACTGAAAACCATGTACAATTGGATGAATACACTGGTCGAGGTACTACCTTTATGTGTGAAAAGGATAAATGCATTATGACTCAAAGATGTGAAGATGATAGTATTAGAGCGTATATTTGTCTAAGAGTACCACAAACTTGGAGTGAGGAATGTCAAATTGATTGGAATCATGAAAGCAAGGCAATTTATACTATCCTTGAAAAATATTTTGCTGGTATTGGAGATTCAATTAAGCAATCAATTTTAAGTTGCAATGAAAAATTGGTGGTGAGACCTCTTTATATGTTACCAATTGGATTCAAATGGGAACATAAGAAAGGGATCACTTTATTAGGAGATGCTGCTCATGTCATGACTCCATTTGCAGGCGAAGGAGCTAATCTAGCAATGAAGGATGCTCTAGAACTTGCCAATGCTCTAAGTTCCAAGAATGAACCAACTTCCTATTCTCTACAATTATATGAAAGAGCATCGTTTAAAAGAGCAACGTATTACGCCAATGATACTTGGAATAATATGGAACTTCTTTTCAGCGAAAATGCAAGTGAAAAGTTAGCAAAAATGATGTCTGGAAATATTAAAACGATGATTTGGATGATATTTAAACGAGTATATGGTACTATTCGGGCTCGGTTTAGCTGAGGGGGTGTACATGTATATAGAGTTAGGTTAATAAAGTTATAGAGAGCCATTCACTCGAGGGTAAACTATTTATAAATACTTGCTTCCTCCCCTCCGCCTACCAATACTTCATAGTTTATCCAATCAATCAAAAAAGAGACCTCCTGTATACTTTAAAAGTTTAATGAGCCGTTGCAGCAATTGGCATAAAAGCGAATGGAGAAGTTGAGAGTGTGCCGTGTTCTGTTCCAAAAGACCACTGTCTGAGTCTAATTATGTGCACTACCACGCACAATGCCGTCCTCTTGAAACTGCGAACATAGATTTTGTATTTGAATGAAGTCAATTGTCCAAGAGTTGTTTAATATATTAACTTACCCATAAGTTATTAATAAAGATCAAATAGCAGTTACTAGTAATTGCCCTGTATGTAAACTGTTTAATCAAATTGAATTGACTTGTGGATGTCAATTGACAAAAAAAAAATGAACTTCTGTCTGGGTGGCGATTTTAGCTCAACGGAGTTGGAAGTACAGAATTAAGAATAGTGGAGAGAAGTGTGGAGAGAAGGCTATCACAATCAATGTTGAATTGTTTTCCTGTCATTCTTGAACTGTTATTACTACTCTGATATCATTCGATTTGTCAATTGAGGAACTGTTACTACTGAACTTTGTTCATTGATGTTGCTTGAGGTGGCAGATATGTCTGTATCAGAACACTTCAGTCGTTTCTGAAAATCAAGTCAGTTGAGTTCTTTATGTGATTCTAAATCTCTTTCAAACATAGTAGAGTTCACTAATTTGATGATTACTTTTTGTAACGTTTAGTAATTCAATTTCGTTCCTTGTTTTCTATTGCAGCTGAAACATCATCATTAATTGTTATCCTTACAATACTAGAAATACTAACTTAGCAAAGTTTCGAAAAATCATTGTCTTATTGATAACTTGCAAAAGTGAGGTTATATTTTCATAACTTTATCTTTCTTTTACTTTGGCTATTTTATTTGCTTGTTTCAAGTCCTCGGTTGAGCTTTTCACAGTCTTTGACGTATCCTTTTGCAATGTGTCGTCACAATTCTTCTTCTGGATCAACTTCCACTGCTTCTCCAGATCGTCAAATTTTACCTACTACTGTCAAACCACTTCATTATGATTTAACTTTAGAACCGTTATTTGATACTTTTAAATTTAATGGTAACGTTATTATTCATCTTAAAGTCAATGACAGAACTAATCAGATTGTGTTAAATTGTATAGAAATCGATATTCATTCAGCTTATGTTGATGATGTTAAGGTGGAAAAGATTGAATTTGATGATGATTCTCAAACTGCTACTTTTATTTTAAGCGATTATTTGGTTCCTGGTTCTGATGCATTTCTTAAATTAGACTTCACTGGTGAATTAAATAACAAAATGGCAGGTTTCTATCGTTCATCGTATCAAGAAAATGGTGAGACTAAGTATCTTGCAACTACTCAAATGGAACCAACCGATTGTCGTCGTGCATTCCCTTCATTTGATGAACCTGCCCTTAAAGCAGAATTTACTATTTCGCTTATTGCTAATAAAGACTTAGTTTGCTTATCTAATATGGATGAACATTCTACCACATTATTGGACTCTGATAGAAAGAAAGTAACTTTTAACAAAACTCCTTTAATGTCGACTTATCTTGTTGCTTTCATTGTTGGTGATTTAAAATATGTTGAGAGTCATGATTACAGAGTTCCAATTAAAGTGTATGCCACTCCAGGATCTGAACATTTAGGTCATTATTCAGCTGGAATTGCGGCTAAAACTTTAAAATTTTTTGAAGAAAAATTCGATATCCCTTACCCATTACCAAAATGTGATATGGTAGCAATTCATGATTTTTCAGCTGGTGCCATGGAAAATTTTGGTTTGATTACTTACAGAACGGTTGATTTACTCTTAGATGAAAAATCTTCCAATATTAATACCATTGAAAGAGTCACTGAAGTAGTAATGCACGAATTAGCACATCAATGGTTTGGTAATTTGGTTACAATGGATTTTTGGGATGGTTTATGGTTGAATGAAGGTTTTGCCACTTGGATGTCTTGGTATGCTTGCAACTCTTTATATCCAGATTGGAAAGTTTGGGAATCTTATGTTGCAGACTCTTTACAACACGCATTGACCTTAGATGCTTTAAGAGCCTCACATCCAATTGAAGTTCCTGTGAAGAGAGCGGATGAAATTAATCAAATATTTGATGCTATTTCTTACTCAAAGGGTTCTTCATTATTAAAGATGATTTCAAGATGGTTAGGGGAAGATATCTTCATTAAAGGTGTATCTAATTATTTGAAGAAGCATAAATGGGGAAATACCAAGACTTCTGATTTGTGGGAATCTTTAAGTGAAGCTAGTGGTAAGGATGTTGTCAAAGTTATGGATATATGGACTAAAAATATTGGTTATCCAATTGTTCAAGTAAGTGAATCTAAGAGTGGATCAATTACCGTTACTCAGAATAGATTCCTTGCTACTGGGGATGTTAAACCAGAAGAAGATAAAGTTTTATATCCTGTCTTTTTGGGTTTGAAAACGTCACAAGGTCTCAATGAATCTCTTGTCTTAGATGGAAGATCGAAAGAATTCAAATTGCCCACTACTGATGATTTTTTCAAGATTAATGGGGACCAGGCTGGTATTTATCGTACTGCTTATGAATCTGAAAGGTGGATTAAATTGGGTAAGGCTGGTGTTGAAGGTAAATTGTCTGTTGAAGATCGTGTAGGTTTGGTTGCAGATGCTGCAGCTTTAGCATCATCGGGATTCATTTCCACTACTGATTTGTTGAGCTTGGTTAAATCATGGTACAAAGAATCAAATTATGTTGTTTGGGATCAAATCTTAACAAGTATTGCAACCATAAAGGCAGCTTTTATATTTGAACCGGAAGAGATTAGAGATGCATTGAATTTGTTCACTCTTGATCTTATCAGTGATAAATTAAAAGAGGTTGGATGGCAATTTAGCGAGAAAGATTCTTTTGCTGATCAACAATTAAAATCCTCATTATTTGGCTCTGCACTTGCTTCTGGTCATAAAGAAGCTGTTGAATTTGCAAAGAAGAGTTTTGCATCATTTGTTGAAGGTAACAGTGATGCCATCCATCCAAATTTGAAGGCAGCAATTTTCAATACTGCTGCTAAATATGGTGATGAAAAAACATTTGACCAAATATTTAAAATTTACCAGAATCCAGCTTCAGTTGAAGAAAAGATTACTGCTTTGAGATCCCTTGGTAGATTCACCCAACCAGAAATTTTGAACAAAGTTACTGGATTATTACTCCAAACTGATATAGTGAAACAACAAGACATATATATTCCAATGCAAGGATTAAGAGCTAGTAAGGTTGGTATTGAAATATTATGGTCTTGGGTTCAAGACAATTGGGATTCTATTTACAAGTTGTTACCTCCTGGGTTATCGATGTTAGGTACTGTTGTTACTCTTTCTACTTCTGGCTTTACCAAGAGTGAACAAAGAGAAAAAGTTGAAGAATTTTTCAAGTCCAAGAACACCAAAGGATTTGATCAAGGTTTAGCTCAATCTTTGGATATTATTAGGGCTAAAAGTAACTGGTCTAGTCGTGATTCAACTAAAGTTGCAGATTGGTTAAACACCAATGGATACTCTTCCAAGAGTAGATTATAGGTAAGAGATATACACCTCCTCTTCCTTGAGGTTTCGATTGAAGTTTTTCTTAAGCAAATGTTTATCTTTTGTATTAAATAAAAAAAAAAAAAAAACAACAACAAAAGAGGGATTCTAAGTATTATTCCTTAATGTTAACGTCTCTATGTATAAATGAAAGATGAAATGATCTATTTGCTTTCACGCCATCCTCCAACTGTTCACCTTTTAAATTTCCATTTTCATCAATTTCAATGAAGATGTCCTCCTTATCGGATTGATTGAATTGACAATTAGAAATATAATATTGTACTAAAGAATGTTCCTTTATCACCACGGCATGGATTCTTATTGTTTTCAATTCTGAACGAACAATTCCAAACAACGTATCAAACGTTTGGTTTGGGTGAGTAATTACTTTATTGATCACTAAATCAAGGAATTTCGAACCTGCTCCTCTAAGAAAGGAAGTGAAAGAAGTCAATTCAAATTCACGTATCGATGGATCGTCCTTAGATTTATCTTTGAATCCTAAAGTTCCAAGAACTCTACTAATTAATTTATCATCAATTTTGAAATCATCTTCCACAAATCTAATCCTCACCTCATTGTTATCAAAATTGAATTTATTTACATGACTTAAAGGAATATCTGATCCAAAGCTTTCCTCCAAGTTGGTAGAGATTAGATCAAAATTTCTAGCGTAGCCATTCAAATATAATTCTTCAAAATGAGACTCTGATCCAAGAATAATAAACAATGCAAAGTTTCTACTCAGAGAAATTTCAAGATCCTCTACAAAAGTGGTAGCATTCTTTATTCTTTGAGTTCTTATAAGATCAAACTTATGCATCGACTTATCATAAGATTTGTTTATTACTTTAGTTAAGAATTCAAGATCCTTAGAATCTGCTTGAACAAACCAGCTCCGAGGAATTGCAATAATTTCAAATGACATCTCCAGCTGATGAATATTGGTGAATATTAACTGATGTGCAACTAGATTAAGAGGTTGGGTTCTTCGTTTCCTTTAGACGGTTGTGACGCATGGAAAGTTGATGCGAAATTCTGAACGATCCCGCAACGGTAGATAGAGAAACCTCAAGTACACCCAGCTCAATCAGGAAAGACCGTTATCTCGAGGCTGGCTACTCTGATATCATATGTTACCAGACAATTGGTTAATAGATTGACCGTAGTGTTCCATTATTGTTTTTGGTTTTTTTTTTGTTTCCTCTTCTCTTTTTCGATTTCTGGTACTCTCTTTTTATCGTCTTCTATATCTACGTTTAATTTTCTATGATGTCATTATGAATAATTTCATTACTCTGCTATTTACAATCCTATTGAAACTTGCAATGCTAGTTTTAACCAAGTGAAGGTTATGGAATATTTTCATCCACTTTCAAGAGCCTAAGTATCAAAATAAATTGATCTTCATAAAACCCAAAAGATTCTCTAAATTTAACAATATGCTTCCATCTCTTAAAATTGACATGATTTGAATCTCTATTTAAACGATCCCATAGATGGCCACCTCCTATGTTATTTCTGACTACATCAACAGTTAAATTTATAGTAGGGTATTTTTCTGTAAATGGAGTAATTCCATTCTTTCTTTGAAGGTAATATGCCCAGATTAACACATGTCCAATAAGAGATAGAACAGAATAGTCAAAATTATTCTGATGAATGGATTCCTTCGATGTAGTGAGATTGGTACCAGTATTGTCAAGGGTGATTTCAGGATATTTTCCAAATAATTCATCAACTGAAAATTCATTACAACTTTTCTTGAATCCAATTGATTCATATAGAGCAACATTTAAGCAAAGCAGGATAAATTTAGTTCTTAAATCTTCATTGCTAAGAAAATCTTGAGAATTCTTAAGGCAAAACTTCAAAATATTTGAAATAAATTTAGCAGTCAAGCTTGAAGATAAAATTGCTTTTATTTTGACATCTGTGATTGGAAGGTTCATCAATTGTTTATGAGTAATTCCTAGAATTGTCTTAATGGGATGAATTTCTGATAAATTTTCTGAATATTTTCCTTTAGAAGCCGCAGTATTAGTAGATCTAAGGTTAACACCAAATACCACTTTTGCTTCTTTTGTATCTTTTGCATCTTGTTTCTTTGATTTTATCGATTGGGGAGACGTTTTCAATTTCTCTCTTTGACTTCTGCTTAAATTAGATTCTTTATCATATATTGAATATTCTTGAGTTATGACTTTCTTTTTTTTCAAATTTTCTACTGTAACCAATTCATTATTCTTACCGACTAATATGGTTTTATCTGAAGTGGATGCAATTGGTTTGCCATCATCAAAGTATTCTTTCCCACTAGCTTTATCTGCTTTGACTGTCACCGAATGAACAATTGGCTCCATTGTAACTGGAACTGAATCTTCAGTAGTAGGTAATACATCTTCATCTTCAGTAGTTGGTAATACATCTTCTTTCTTAATCAACACCAAATCCAAATTTTCTTTGGCAGTACTATTAGCTTCTTCTTCAACTTCTGGAGATGAAATTATGGAAAGTTGCTCGCTTCCATTGCTCTTGGAATCTCCCTTATTTCCCTCATGGCTTGAACCATTGTTGGAGATCTCATGCTTCTTCTTATCAGAAACTTCAATAGCCTTGTCACTAGCTTGTACCGCATTACCATTCAGGGAATTTTCTATAACTTCTGCTGAAGAGCCATTAGATTCCTTATTTTTGGCCTTCTTCTTCTTCTTTTTCTTTCTCTTCTTCTCACCATTATCTATCTTGAGTTCTTCTTTACTTACTTTAAGATTTGCTTCTACAAATTGTGAAGGAATCTTGGTATCAAAATCTTCTAGTTCTTCCTTCTGTGATTCCACAACATTAACATCTTCAATTTTCGGACCCTTTTCAGTCGAGTTTTCCTTGCCCTTGGACTGCTTCTTCTTATTTTTTGAACTATTTTTGTTCGTTTTCGGCTCTTCTTTGACTTTCTTTGCGGAGTTACCTCCATTCTTTTCTTGTTCTTCATCACTACTTGAAAATACGATATCTTCCATGTCTTTCGTTATATCATTAACTTTAACCTTCAAGTTCTTGGACTTTTTCTTTTCCTTCTTTGAAGAAGAACTAGGAAGCAGCGAGATGTCCGACACTATATCCTGCATTTCTTTCAAAGGAGACTCGTTCTCCCCATTGTGAAGAAGATAATTCAAGTCCTCCTCGAAAGGATCTTCTATTAGTTGCAAACGCGCATAGTCGTAGTCTTTCACTTCAAACTTGGTAGAGCCAGTTGAAGGTACATTTGATAAATCGATCAACTTTGGATTCTCTGCTGGTTTCTTAATCTTTCGTTTCGAAGGCATCTCTGCATATATAAGCACCTTCTGTTAAGAGCAATTGAGCTTTCGGATGAAGTACCGAATCTCTGATACTTAACGTGAACGAGAAAAAAAGTTACACGTACACAGAACTCGAACTGATAGAAAAAAAATAAAGAAACCAATTTCAAACTTTGGAGCTCCAGCTGCTAAAAAAAAGACAGATCTGGGCACGGGAGAACGCGCTTTCTAGCGGTCTGGAGCCAGAGATAGCAAATGAAAAAGAAAAAAACGCACCAATGAAGCCATAGATGTGATCTCTGGTCTGGCAGAAATCATCCGCTACAAAGACGTTAGCAGCTTACTCAGAGACCAATCTCTTCTTCTCTCACCTCATTAAAGTCCCCCATTTTTTCAACCTTCTAATCGTACAAGTATCCCTAGTTCATATTCTACATTCATTTATCAATATATTTTATTCAAAAATAACATTTTCTTTTAAGATTGTATATGTAATCCAGGAGAAAAACAAATGCTTTTAACTAGAAATGTTCATCTAATAACATTAAATAAGGGTCTAATCACTTTCTTTTCTTTTCAGTTGTATCGTTTCCCTTATTTAAAAAGAAGCAACGAAATCTTTAGTGACAGATCTTAATTTTTCTAATAATTCTTTAGATAATTCACCCTTTTCTCTAATAGCATCTAAAATTTCAGATTCGTTAGTCTTTAAGTGAGATGCAAAGGCTTCTTCAAATTCACCAATTCTATTTAAAGGAAGGTTATCTAAGAAACCGTTAACACCAGCGAAAATTAAAGGAACTTGTTCTTCAGCAGCTAAAGGAGCATATTGCTTTTGTTTTAATAATTGAGTTAATCTTTCACCTCTGTTTAAAGTTTGCTTGGTTGAAGCATCTAAATCAGAACCGAATTGAGCGAAAGCAGCAACTTCTCTATATTGAGCCAAGAACAATTTTAAGGAACCAGCAACTTGTTTCATAGCCTTAACTTGAGCAGCAGAACCAACACGAGAAACTGATAAACCAACATTAATAGCTGGTCTAATACCCTTGTAGAATAATTCAGCTTCCAAGAAAATTTGTCCATCAGTAATAGAAATAACATTGGTTGGAATATAAGCAGAAACATCACCACCTTGAGTTTCAATAACTGGTAAAGCGGTTAAAGATCCACCTCCTAATTTGTCAGACATCTTAGCAGCTCTTTCTAATAATCTGGAATGTAAGTAGAAAACATCACCAGGGTAAGCTTCACGACCAGGAGGTCTTCTTAATAATAAGGACAATTGACGGTAAGCAACAGCTTGTTTAGATAAATCATCAAAGATGATTAAAGCATGTCTACCATTGTCTCTGAACCATTCACCAATAGCAGTAGCAGTGAAAGGAGCCAAGTATTGTAATGGAGCAGCTTCAGAAGCAGTAGCGGCAACAATAACGGAATACTTAAGAGCATCATGTTGTTCTAAAGTTTGAACTAATTGAGCAACAGTTGATCTCTTTTGACCAATAGCAACGTAAACACAGTACAATTTCTTGGATTCATCGCTACCATTGTTCCATCTCTTTTGATTTAAGATGGTATCTAAAGCAACAGCGGTCTTACCAGTTTGACGATCACCAATAATCAATTCTCTTTGTCCTCTACCAATTGGGACTAAAGCATCAACAGATTTTAAACCAGTTTGCATTGGTTCGTAAACTGATCTTCTTGGTAAAATACCTGGAGCTTTAACTTGAGCTCTTGAAGAACCAGAAGCGTTTAATGGTCCCTTACCATCAATTGGGTTACCTAAACCATCAACAACTCTTCCTAATAATTCTGGACCAGTTGGAACTTCAACAATCTTACCAGTTCTCTTGACGGTTTCACCTTCTTTAACTAATCTATCGGAACCGAATAAAACGATACCAACTTGACCAGCTTCTAAATTCAAAGCCATACCTTTAACACCGGAAGCAAATTCAACTAATTCTTCAGCTTGAACATTGTTTAAACCAAAAACACGAGCAATACCATCTCCGACGGAAAGAACACGACCAGTTTCATTTAAGTTGGCTTCATCTGAGATACCTCTGATACGTTCTTCTAAGATAGAAGTAACTTCAGTTGGGGTGGCCTTTGCGGAAGCAAAACGGACACATGGGCGGGTCTAGAATATGTTAGTAAATTGTCTAAGATAGAGAAGAAGACAAACTAAGAAAAGGAACGGGAAAAAAAGATAGAATGACAAAGATATGAAGGGACAGAGTGACTCTGTACTTGATATTGACTTTCATCATCAAGAAGTGAAAAAAATTCTGGCACTTGTTGCTGGGAGAGTTCGCGAATCGACCAATAAAATGAAAGAAAAATTGGATCTCGACACAGAAGAATTGGAGCAATTTGCCATGAAATGTATTCAAAAAAAAACAATATTGCAGTAATATCATAAGAATTGGGTAACATGTATCACTTAATGGGAGGGGAGGTTAGATTTGAGTCAACCAAGAATTATGTTTTCTTCATAAAAAAGTAACCAAAATTCCAATTGCTGTAGAATTACTCCCCCACATCCAAATCCAATCTCATTGGACGGGTTTTTCTTTCGACCACACTCGTTCAAAGGAAACGTTTCTGCCATTCTCTTAGAGAATGAAAAGTAAATCCCATAAGAACAAATGAAAAGGAACAATTAAAACGAATCTCCAAAAAAAAAAGAAGGAAATTTTTCAGCTCCAACGATTCCCCAACAACATCGACTGCCAAACAAATTAAGTCAAACCGATTCAGAAGATCTCAATTGATCTGTTGATTCCAGTTCATTTCATTTAGAGTCCATGTCCATATCAATTGAATCAATTGAATTGGTTCATTAAATCTTGTCGAATTATCTTTGGCACCATTTTCTTCAGATCTACATTTCCCATAAAACTCAATTGAAAGATCCACCGAGAACTATCGAAAGAAATTCAACTGGCTTGATATACATACAACACGCAAGGTTCTGGAAGCTGCAACGGCGGCACGAGCAGCAGTACGAAGAGCAGGACGAGACAACATAGCGACGGGTATATTCACTTGTTCTTTGTGAAGAAATCGAAAAGAAATGCGCAAATCTTGAACATATGTATTATAGTATAGTGAAGCTACCGACCCGCACTGCGGACAACGCTGGCGAATTCTATTGGAGGGTTGAGGTTCCGGGTAAATATGGAAGGCATAAACTTGATTGGACCACGAGAATATGCAGGACACAGAGGTTGAGACTTTTTGGATCCATTTAACCCCGGGAGTGTATATAACTGAAAAATATTGGTAATTCCCTGGCTAATTTGTTTAGAAATTACCCATAAGATCTAACGGGATAGAGGAATTAGTATAGATTAGGTGGTTGGTGGTATGAGAGAATTCGGAATTGATGGGAATTGAAATGAAAATGAAAAAAAAAAATTAATTAAATGGAAACTACTACAAACTTATGAATGGACTAGAATACATGTATGTCCTATTTACTGTTACAACCCTATTGATATATAGCAAACACAGAAATTATTTTTTGTCATTATCTTTGAAGGATGGACATGTAAATTCTTAGAGATTGGATCCATGGAGCTTTTTCTGATTTCCGTTACCCCAAAGATTCAAGTAAAACCGGTGATTGAATTGGAGGGCACGGACCGGCCCAGTAATCTGTCCTGTCTATAAGGCTCTTATTTTTCAGTTAATTTTCACTTCGAGCTGTGGAGGTGAGCGCGTTCAGGTGAGACTCAGACAGTTGAATCTTTAGATCTAAGTGCAAGTGCTAACCTTTCATACCAATTGTACCAACTCACCGCCTATTCTCGACCATTTCTTTACCAATTCTGAACCATTTCCTCTCCAATTCTTGGCCATCTCTCCACATTTCTCTACGTCTCTCTAAATATCTCTACATATCTCTTACATCCCTGGCCTCCTTTTCTTATATCTCTTTTTTCTCAGTCTCGTTTCCATTTTTCACTCTCCATTTTCTCGAGAATCCATTTCTCCATCTTCAAAGCACCCTCGACAATCTCGACCTGCACTAAACATCCTTCCCTCTTTTCTCTCTCAAATTCACCAACTCTGTCTCGATACCAAACGTCTCAATCCAACCACTTCTGCTCGTTCTCTTATGGATTATCTGCAGTATTGACCTGCCCGCTCACTGAGCGCTCAATCAAAATTTTCGAAATCAAAAAATTATTCAAAGTCGACCGATTTTCACTCGCTACAAACTCCATCCTTATAGCATATATCTAACAATGTATAGGCTGTTAAAGAACCCATCGGTGCGTTTGTATTCCACGACTCCACAGGGGTTTCTTTCTGAACTCTTAGCAAGAATAGATGCTATACCTGAAAGAATCGCCAAAGGTGAAAAAGTTGAAGTGACTCCAATTAGGGCCCTGAACCATGGTATTAGAGTTAACGTTGCAGATCATCCACTCTCGCAATTCGGTGGAAACAAGTCTAACAAAATCAGAAATAATCAACGATCATTCAGTCCAAGGGATAATAATAATAATAACAATAATGATAATAGTAATAGGAGTTATGGTAGAAGGTCAAATAATGAAGGTGAAAATAGACAAACTAGTGGCTCAACAGGTTCAAGATGGTCGGATCTGAACTCGAATAGAACCCCTAATCGAACATTTACCAAGAGAAACAATTCCAAAACTTTTAAAAGCAAACCAATTTCTGAGCGTTCCAAAAAATCCGATTGTAAAGAACTTGTTTATGGACCATATGAACCAAAACTTGATCAATCAATTTTCCTCGAAAGATCATCAAATCTTCAGCATTCACTTAGTTCAAGGGTTGCATCTGTATCTAAAGAAATACTCATCGAGTCAAACTATCCTTACAAATTCCCTCAACACATGATTGAAGCTGCTCCTAAGGATGGTAATCAGTTTACTCTTCAAAATGTTTATAATGAAGAAGTATCTTTAGAAACTTTGAAACAAAAATTGAATACTATTGTTAAGGGAAAGGCTGAGGAAATTGATGCACAAGAACCAAAGATTCCTGCCGAATTAAAGAGTCATG
>JAKTYG010000242.1:0-17316 GCA_030564725.1 Chernovozyma sophiae-reginae | reverse complement strand
CTTCCGATCTGTGCAGTAGCTCTACATTTGCACCAAGAGGAATGATTTATGGACGTTCGGTTCTCGTCCTCCCCACCTAAATCTTCCCATCCCGACCCTTTGCATTCGCTACATCTTACGACTTTCTGCTTTTTCTTTCGTTTATATCTATAGTCATCTTATTTACAAGTGATGTAGCTGGCTGACCAATTGCTTCGTCAACAGCCTCCATAGGACCGTTGCGAATGGGTCCGAGCGCAATGGTGAAGACCCTAGCGTTAGATCTTGCGCTCCGGTGGCCAAGGATGTCCAGCGGGACCAGGCCCCAATTGTCTAGCTCTGGTCTCGTGCAAGAAGAGTTGATCTGCTAGGGTCGCTATGCAACGATTCCAGTCGAAATGGACAGACTTTGGGGGCTGGGCAGTTTGTGAAAGCGCTCTGGAGCCGCCGGAGCTCTCGTGCTCGTACCTCTCGTCCCCCTACCTCTCATCCTCGTCCGCTCTACAAACTTCTCTCCAACTCTGGGAAAAACTCACCAATGATCTCCCGATGGTCCACCTCTCTTTGGTACTGGTTCAACAACTCAACCAAGCCATGGGGTGGTGTCTCTTTCTTCATCTTCTCCACAAATTCTGCTTTCTTCTTCAACAATGCTGCATCGTGGACCATCATGTCACCCAAAACGATCTTGGAAATGTTTCCCAACGTCTTCTGGAGTTGCACCGCCCACGAAGAGTTCTTGGTCAACGATTTGAGCACCCAAGAACGGTAATGTAAGGAGTACCAGTCGAAAAGACGCGATTTTGTCTTGCTGGATGTCTTATATTGGAAGCCTAGAAGCCCCAATTCGATCAATTTGGAGTCAATATTGGTCTGCACAAAGTTCAATGTCCTGGACAACAAGTCGTAATTGTCTGTGAATGATAACGACGACACAGCGCAGGTTTGTAAGGCGTTGAGCAGACAATCGGAGTGCTGGAGCACCGACACATTGGAGTTCTTCACAAGGGCAAGGATTTGTTTATATTCCTTTTGAGTAGCCATGGCCATCGTCAAATTGAAGATCGACGGCATGAGTTCTACGGGCGTGAATGCCTTATTGATCCCCGAGTTGATCAAGTTTCGGAACAATCTGTGCGCCACCAGTTGGAACTGGTCGTTGGTGATGTTCAACAAGAGCAATGAGTTCCGGGCTGACATTTCCGTTGCCAGATACTGACCACGCGACAAATGTGAGAGTCTCTCCCAACCTCCAACTTTAGCAAAGAGCTCAGTCGTGAACTTCTGGAGCCATTCGTTGAATTTTGAATATTCTGAGTGATGTAGGAGGACGAAATTGATCTTTTCCAAATGATGAAGAGCAGTGGATAGCACGTGATAGTTCACGGTCCATTCTGGAGCCGCCAAGCTGTTTACTACTCGAATAAACGTCACCAAATCATCACTGGAGGTCTGGAATCTGAGCGGATCTTCGATGAAGCGGCGGTAATCGTTCAAAATCAGGATCACATCACCGGAACTCATCAAATTAGAGCGGATATTCTTCTCCAAGTTGGACACCAACTCGAGGTTGTATCTCACTCGATAGTATCCTATCTTGCCAGAGTTAACCGCCACAAGATCGGCAGGATTGACGTCGAATTGAGATTCAAACTCCTCAAGAACGGCCGGTACGCGTCCAGTTTCAGCTTGAGCTTCAGTTTCACTTTGCTGTCCTTTGATTGACAACGAAAGGGGCACATGGAAAGGAACAACTTCTGCTCCGGTTGGCTCCAGCTCGTCCCGGTCGATGAGCACTTGACTCACCACCAATTTCCCGTTCTCCCCACGGACCTCCACTACGGGGAAGCCTCTGAGTCTTGTCCACGATGCAATCAACGACCTCAAATTCGCATTTTCTGAAGCTCCATCTAAAATTTCCCAAAGATCCAGCGCCTTCACGGCCCGGAACTGGAAAGTCTCAATGAACCGTCTCACAGCTCTCACCATTGCGGTGTAGTCGTCGATGGATCCGCTACTCAAGACATTTCCCACCATACGAAGCAACCCCATTCCCTTGTCGTACACGTCCTTGTCAAAAAGATTGCCCGACGTCAACGTGGTGGAAAGGGACGACGAAGTCATTGCATCGACGGTCCTAGCGAACTCGTCGATCGTCTGGAGAGGCTCCCGGGCCAACAATTGATCAGCTTCGGCAACATTGGAATAGGTGAAGTCCTCGGCATCGAGACCATCGGGTCCTTTCGCTCCATCGGCCATTGCCAACTGCTTAAGAGCGTAATTCCCCATCCAAGTAGCAAACGCTTCGTTGAGCCACATCCATTTCCAGTGGTCAAAGGTCACCAAGTTTCCCATCCATTGATGCACCAACTCGTGGGCCACCAACTGGCGAATCTGTTGCAATTCAGCAGCCGACATGGACTCGGGTTCACGAAGAATGTGCTGTTGGTTGAACGTGATCATTCCCCAGTTTTCCATCACCATGTCCGAGAGAAATGGAAGAGCAACAAAGTCGATCTTCAGTAATGGGAACGCACCAAGCCCGTTACAGAGAACCGGGAGCACTCTGGCAGCAATTGTTAACGCGTACGATGCCCTGTGAGCTTCGCCTATTGGCGTATAGAACTGTATCGCCACCAGTTGTCCGTCTTCGGTCGACTGAGTCAAGTCGGTGGCGGCAATTACTTCCAAATCTCCCACTGCCAACGCAAACAAATGGCCAGACATTGGCGGCGTGGGCTCAAATTTGTATATTGCCTGATCGGTCATCGAAACTAGCAGCTTCAGCGCCAATTGAGTGTTTGACACCACTTTGAATCGATTTAACGTCGTCACCAGAAGCTCAATTGGGGTTTTGAAGTTGATCTCGTCGATCAAGGGGAACACCTTTTTGGTAAAACAAGGTTGGTTATGGGTAGCAATGACATAGTTATTGGACTTCCCATGGACAGAGTCCAAATAGTTAGTCTTGAAAAGTCCAAATGTTGGATCGTTGTAGGTTTTGATCGAGTTGAGTTGGCCCACGTACATTACGTGTAGAGTGTGCAAAACGCGACTGTTCGCAGGGGAGATTGGCGCAGAGTCGCTAGTTTGGCCGCTGGAACTTTCTTCGTTGCGCGACTCGTCGCTAAATTGAACGCCTACCTTCGAATCGACTCTGGCGCTGCCACTACCTGTCCCACTGGCTACTCTAGTAACTGGATCTCCTAAACTACTGGAACCGATACCGGCTCCTAGCTCCTCCACCGCTTCATCACTGACCTTCTTTGAAAAGGTAACCGTCTCATGTTCCTTGTGGCTGACTACCTTCAACCTCTCACCATCAAGTTCAGCTGCAACAAACACAAGCTTCGAAGAGTGCAACGTTATTGAAAATTGATCTTTGGCGTTCAGTCCTAGCTCCTTGTCTCCCGTGTACAACTCATTAGCAACTAATTCAATATCTATTTCCCCATTGAACGTGGATTTGGTGTGATCTATCGTCAAATGGAGCTTGTACTTCAGAGGTACCAAGACATTGCTTAGCGACAAAAGATCTGGTCTGGGGTCCGAATTGGTCAGTACCGCTTGGTCTAGAGCTTGCTGGTCCGCCAGTCCATCTATTCTGTCGTTGACTCTATCAGACATGATGCTCTTCGATATATGCCAAGTAAACTGGAAAGAAATACTGCAACAGTTGCAACCAAAACGAAATCACCGACCAGAAGGAAAAATTTTGAATCAATGATTTTTCTGGTTGTGCATACAGTTGGTTTGGGATCTTTGGGTGAATTGAGGGAAGGGAAGGTCGCTTCGAGAGGATAGACTAACTGGGTGCATCTCTGACCAAGCTCCACACGGTATTGGCACCTCCCAATACAGCCCTACTCTAGTCGTACTATGGAGCTTGCTTGTATTTGTAGCCTAGTCATCATGGACCTTGGCATTTTGTTTGGTGATGCAAGCTGCACATTTCCATGCAGAGCCTACTTGCAGCAAGCAGCCAGAGGAGCGTCAAGATCTTCCGGACAGCTAACGAAGTTAGCGCGCACGAACTCAAGACAGCTCTGCCAGAGCCTTTGCTTACTACAACGAAGGACTGACATTAACTAGATGCGGGAACTTGAAATTGAGTTATGCTCCTTGTAGTTCCTCTTGGGAAAGGTAAGAGCTGGTGGAAGAACACCAAATCATTCCTATTGAAAATAATAACTTTGACTTTTGTCTCTATACAACTTTGTTGTTGAAAGTTGCAAATTTTTTTCGGTCTTCCTCAAACACTCAATACAAAACAAAGATACTACACAATAATTCGCCAAAAATATTAGAGTACTAAAAGGTAGTCAGTCGGAATCAGAACTATGTATTACATTTCAAGACTCAGCAATATTTCTACACTTCTATTCCCATTTTTGATGGAACTTCACGTCAATCACGGTCACATAATGATTGTATGGGTGTTGGGATGTACGTGCAACATGAAGAAGTCTTCCGTGCACCCATACAAACACTTTCAGGTACGACCACCACTTCCCCCGTCTTCTTCCCTTCTTAAGCTAGAAAAAGTTTTAGCTCCCCACAGCAGATTTGTTGCGGCATTTGCTGGGCACATCACCAGAAGACCACATATTCATTGTGTGACCAACTTGTTTCAAATAAACCAGGGCCAAGCATGAACATGTACCCCGGAGTATGTTGTGATTGTGGTAGGTGGACAACGTGGTTCTGCATAGGAACGGCTCATAACAAAACCGCCCCCCCCGAGTGGGCATTCTGCAACAATTAGAAAACTCAAAATATTTCCTGATGCTAGAACTAAGTCTACCACTTGTTCAATCAAGTCGATTATTTCTTTCGTTTACAAGGACTCGATGTTAATATTTTATAGACCGTCACCAAATGTAGATGGAGTTCACTATATGCATGCATCTATCTCCGAAATTCTCGTACGTGAATCAAACTATGTGCAGAATTCTAAAAATAAATATTACACGAATGGCTGGTTTGTTAACTCCGTGTAGAAATACGATATGTAAACAACAACAACATTCTATGTGATGACACATTGAACGTGGGAAGCATGAGGTATTATTAGCATTCCCCAGAGTGGCTAGGTTGACAGTAGTTTCCTGATGACCCGCTATTCTTCTGCAGAAGCTGCAAGAAGTCACCAATTTATCTGTCTAAAACCTTAATTAAATAACGTTTAAAACATCAGTAGTAAAACCTGTTGCTAGATCTTCTTAGCATTGTTTGTTATTTCCGAATGGACCAATATTATTTTTGATAACTTTGTGGGAATAAATCTAACAACAAAGAAACAACAAAACAACAAACAAATGGCGTGCAATAGAAAGGCAGCATCTGGATAGCTCCTAACCTGCGAGGTGCTGCGAGGTGCTGCGAGATTCAGGGAAAAATCCAAAGGCTTTTCTGCCACTTCTGCAGGCGAATTCATATTCTCAATCGATCTTCAACGCACAAATCGGACAATTTTCGATTAAGTCAAAACTGATAAAATACCAGACTATGATGACAAGGTAGTCATGTGTCAACGAATAAGAAAATGGCAAACAGGAAGGTTAGAATTGAAAGTGCCATCCTATTTTTAAAAAAAAAAAGGACAGAGGCTGGCAGGGGTAGTTTTCTAGAGGTCTTTCTCCAATGTTGAGGTTTCATATGATTATTCTGGTGGTGGGGTGGGTGGGGGACAAGACTCTACGATTATGCGAATTGATGACGTTTTCCAAGCGACATCTTTCTGTCCCACAAGCTCAACATACAAGGGCTCATGTATCTTGGTTACCGGAAAAACTTAGATGAGCTGCCAAATTGGGAGCCCTGGACTCCAGCTTTTCTCCTCTGTGAGGCTCCCACTTACACTTGCAGCATTGACAAGCTCCATGTTTAGAATACACTCACCATTTCCCCCACTTGTAAGGTGACATTATTCTTTAAACTTTAGTTTCCAAGGTAATTACTTTCAAAGGCAAAATTTTTTCTGTTCCAAAATTCAATTATTTTTCGGAGCAAATTTTTTGCGTGGTACTGAGGTAATTTTTGACTGCAATCCAACCAGCTGCCAAATCTTTTCTCACGCGTTTCGTGCGCATAGATTTCTGCAGTGGCTGCATAACTCCAGCCCCGGTAATAAAATCCTAAAATGGTTGAAGGAGCTGTTTCGTATCAAGGGGCGTGGCTATAATTTTTAGTTCGGCTCTGTATTTCTATTTAAGTGAAGGTGGCTCCCACACAATAATGACAGCACTATTGAAGTTGTTTTTGTTCCTTTTTTGCACTTGATTCTTATTCATTAGGAACAAGACTTGTTACTAGTAAGTATATATGATTCAGAAGAATGTAGTTGGAGGAAGAGACCTGACGGCCCGTAGGGTTGACTTTGGACAAGCAATTTGTAAGCTGAAAATTCCTGCATCGAGCGCCCAGACTCAACCTCCCGATTTGGGCAAATTGTTAGCGGGACAGGGGTTGACTTTTGAAGGAAGGGGATCATTTTTCGTGGCACCGGGCTAGCGAAAGGTTGGTACAGGAGATCGAAGAGATCAAGTAGATCATCAAGAGCTTTGTTTGAGAAGTTTGTTAGTTGAGGATCTTCTTTTTCTTCTTTTCTTCTGTTCAATAAAAGGATCGTTAAGCCGTATCTCAAGTACTGCAACGTAAGTGAATGTCCCCCCTGCGCAATCCTTTCTGAGCCCCCGAAGGCGGGCGTTGTTCGCGGCGAAGGTGAAGCCACCCCTACATTTTCATCGCTAATTTTTTTTTGGTTGACCCAAGTTGCATTCACATCTACAAAATTGAATGGAAGATAGTCTTGACCTTCTCTAGTTGCACATGACCCAAGTTGCATTCACATCTACAAAATTGAATGGAAGATAGTCTTGACCTTCTCTAGTTGCACATGACCCAAGTTGCATTCACATCTACAAAATTGAATGGAAGATAGTCTTGACCTTCTCTAGTTGCACATGGAACTCTGCTCCACTCACTTTTCTCTTGAAGGGAACGGTTTCCCATGAAGTTGTCCGTGAAATATCGTCAACTAAACGTCAGCGCACAACGATTTGTTGTTGAATCGTAGGTCGATTTAGGGTAATCTTCGCACTTTCCTGGACCGCATAGGTTCGTGCGTGGCGGCGTGAGAAAATGGCGAAGAATTGGCTAACGATAGCAACAGAAGAACAACTACAGACGACAACTACAGACGAACAACTGTATACTATCTCATGAAAAACTTGTTACTAACATAACAGCAGACACTTTATACATTCGCTCAAATATTGGCATAAATATTAACACAATTTGTGGCTGGTACTCCCCAAAAAAAAAAACTATCGGAATATTTCAATCTCCGATCCACTACGCCTGTCGCTAAATCTGCGCACCAAGACGCTAATTTTTCTTAGTTTCTAGCGATACCGACCCCAGAATCGCCGCTTGATCCTCACCATAGACGCTAAATAGTAGTCTGTCTTTTAAACAAGAAATCACATACAATCACGTACAAACACATAATCCAATGCATTTATCTTCCCTTTTCACATCCATAGCTCTCGTGTCATGTGCCGTCAGCGCTGCTCCAAGCTTGAAGCTCCAGAAGAAAAGCTCAAATTGGGACTACCTGTCGGAAAAAGTACACGGAGTCAATCTCGGAGGATGGTTTGTACTTGAACCATTCATCACTCCTTCATTATTTGAAGTTTTCTCCACCGATGAACTGCAAATCCCTGTAGATGAATATCATTACACTAAGACTTTGGGTAAATTGGTGGCCAAGGAAAGACTTGAAGCCCATTGGCTGTCTTGGATCACCGAGGTCGACATTGAGAACATCCTGAAGTTGGGACTTAACACTGTGAGAATCCCCATTGGTTATTGGGCTTTCCAGTTACTTGATGATGATCCGTATGTTCAAGGACAAGTGGAATATTTGGATCAAGCATTAGAATGGTGTAGAACTTACGGTATCAGGGCTTGGATTGATTTGCACGGTGCTCCAGGGTCTCAAAATGGATTTGACAATTCGGGTCTTCGTGACAGTTATGAGTGGCAAACAGGTAACAATGTACAAATAACTTCGGACATTTTACTGACCATTGGAGAAAAATATGGCGCTTGGAACTATTCCGATGTGGTTAGCGGAATCGAATTAGTCAATGAACCTTTGGGTCCAATCTTGAACATGGACGAATTGAAGGGATTCTACAGTTGTAACTACGACACCATTCGCAAGACCCAAGGATCTACCAACGCAATTATCATTCATGATGCGTTCCAAGTCCCTGGATATTGGGATGACAAATACAAATCTCCTGATTATTGGAGCGTGGTGGTTGATCATCATCACTACGAAGTGTTTGCCGCCGATGCCTTAGAGAAATCAATCGAAGACCACATCCTGTCGGTTTGCACTTTAGGAACACAATACAAAAACGAAGCCCATTGGAATGTTGTTGGTGAATGGTCGGCAGCTTTGACCGATTGTGCCAAATGGCTCAATGGAGTTGGTCACGGGGCAAGATTCGAAGGTAATTACGATAATTCGCCTTATCTTGGATCCTGTAGTTCTTATTTGGATTACGGTTCCTGGTCTGAAAATTACCGTACAAATGTTCGCAAATACATTGAGGCACAATTGGATGCTTATGAGTTGTACTCAGGTTGGATCTTCTGGGCTTGGAAGACTGAGACTGCCATTGAATGGGATTTTCAAAGATTGACCACTGCTGGTATCTTTCCTTCTCCAATCACTGACAGAACTTATCCTAATCAATGTAATTATTAACTTTAAGGGGGTGGAGATTCATTTTCGAAAAGCGAGCGAGAAGCGCAGAGAGAGGTTCGTGGGAAAGGTCGCTACAAAATGCAACTGAGTTGCTAGGCACGGGATTGCAATCGTGGTGCACAGTTTCGTAACGTTTTATTTAATTTTCATAATGTTTATTAGAAATCTATATTATTATTAGAGACCACAAGGTGTAAAGAGGAAGAAAAAGGAGAGTAAAAGGAAGGGTAGAGGAGCTGCGTTGGGGGCTATGGCTGCGAAAAATAGTCCATTTCACTTCCGGCAGGGGCGCTATTTCGCGGTGCACAGTCAGAACGACACCGGGGACAGCAAACCAGACAGATTTCCTCGCACGCGCTAGCATCGCAAATATTTAGGGGCTCCACATTTCTGCTTTCCAAACTTCATAAACAACGGAACATTTACTATCTCCTTGACTTCCTCTTATTCCCGTAGGGAACAGCTCTCCGCAGGAATCTCCATGAAATGGTCCTAGCGGAGCGATAGTGCTTCCACTAGCGCTCTAAGTGTAGGGGGTCTTGACGCTCCGCTGGCCGCTGCTCGCGGAGAGCCACTGCGTGGGGCCTGACTCGCTTCGCTCGAGTCTTGGGGCATTGTCTGCGGGCCCTTAGCGTGCTCTTGCGCACAACTAACGCACCACTTGCGACGACTGACGAACCTCAGCCAGCAACTCCAACTAGTGCCACCTGCCCAAAAGAGTCAATTTCTCACAGAAAAACCCTGCAAACGAGCCATATTTGTACTAAAGAGACACATTGAATTCTTCTACCTTCACCCATTCGGCAGTATCATCGAAATATCTTCTCAAGGCTTTCACCAAAGATTCAGTTGCGTACTCGTAATCACTGAGCTCGTTGTAAATCTGACACGAGAATCTCATGTGGATGTTTCCCGCCAAGAAAAAGAATGGCGCCCGCGATTTGTACTCGTTGATCAATAGCTTATCAACGTAATCATGAGCATTAAGCAACTCTTTCGGGTTATCAAAGTTCAAAGTAGCCTTAAATCCACAGTGATCGCTTAATAGTTGAAAAGGAACTATAAAACTGACCATTGCAGTGCTTAAAGTACCTGAATTATTCTCAACAACTTTAACAAATGGCCACTTTTTCGTCACTAACTTTACCGACTCAGCCGCTAATTTCGCGCAATAATTAGCGATGTTTTGCTCCCCACCGCAGACCTCCTCCCTAAATTTAATGGCATCTTTAATGGTTGAAATCAGAGCAAAATTGGCAGTACCGGTGAAGAAAAACTTTTCTATTAGCGTGTCATCATTAGGAAGTATGTCATCATCAACATAAGAATGACTGATTGATAAAGTTTGGATTTCTGCAAACCATTTAGGATCAACGTAGAGGGCAGCACATCCCCTAGGGACATATAACCATTTATGAAGATTGGTAACATAGAAATCAGGTCTCAAAGTGCCCAAATCAAGTTCAATAAGACCAATTGAGTGTGCACCATCTATCAATGAAATAACCCCAAGGTCCCTACAAATTTTAGTGACTCTTTCAAATGGAAATCTGACACCAGGCATCAGAATGACAGCGTCAAATAGCGCCAATTTAGCGAGAGGACGCGATTTTTGGCGCGAATCCTCGCTAACTTTAGTGGCATCTTCACTACAATCATCTCCTTTTATAGCACTTAAATACTTGTTAACCACTTCGTCATCCTCCAATGGGTATTCCAAATCTACAATAACAGGCACAATCCCTACCCTTTTCTGTAAAAATTTCACCACATTGGCACAACTTCCATAAGTGGTGTTGTTTAAGACAATTCGATCGCCCTTACTGAACTTCAATGAACGTAAAATTGTATTGACACCAGTAGTGGCGTTCTCTACGAATGCCAATCTCTTATAGTCACAATGGAAGTATTTATCGGCTACGAGCTTTAGAGAGTCCACATACTCCTGCTTCTGTTCACATATAAAGAAACGATCGGGGTAATGATGTTCGTTACGAGTGTTCTCCATGTACTTATCAAGAACTACTGTGGGAGTGTTTCCGTAAGAGCCATGGTTCACTGAGAGAATTCCTTCTTCAATAAGCGAAAAATGCTCATCTCTGAAGCTATGACCAAACATACCGTGTTGAGCTATTGCAACTGTCTTTTAAATCAACGAAGAACCAAAAAGAAGAACCAATTGAACGTTATTTTCAATTCTGGAACTTGCTGGTTGGTCTGTTTCAAGAAGTTTCTATCTTATCATTCCAGAATTTACCCACAAACCGTAAATTTATTATGCTTATCATTGAGCCGTACTCAAATTTACCGACCAATCCAGTTTGTTATCGATCTGAGATTTTCTTGAGCACTTGAAACGAAAGATATGGGCTTGAGTGCTTAATAAATTAGTGACTCATTGGCCCCCACAGACAACTACAGTGATATGAATTGACAAGAGAGTTCTGAAGGTGTTATCGGTTTATTCATTCCGTCATACCGTCTATCTCGAAGAGTCACCTTGTTGTTTACATTAGATTTTCCCTTTTGCAGACAGAATCGGACGGCTGCACGGCGCAATTTCGATCTTGAAAACCGAAATGGGCACGAGTAAAGATGAATGTCTCAGAAGCAGCTTGTTTGATTGCCACAAGTAATGAAATGCACCAATCTTAATACAGAATAACCAATAGTGCGTAGAAGAAACCTCAGAGAAAGAAACAAGTAAGCTAGAGTACAGCTAGCTGGAGAATGAATAGGGTAATCACTCTTTTGGCGCAGAAGAGACACCCAGGTGTCGCTAGATTTAGCGACTGGATACCGCGACTTCGCGCTAAATTTTTCCATTCTAGCGCTCGTAAGCTCACCACTTTCTCCAATAAGGACTACAATCATATTCACTTAGTCATTTGAGCATTTGTATCTACCAATCTAAGATTGAATTGTCCACCTATTCAATTTCTTCACAACCTTATTCCTTCATCGACTCACGACTCAGCTCTACTATTAAAGTAGTTTCTCAATGCCTTCGCAAAAGATTCAGAGACATACTCGTAATCACTGAGTTCGTTGTACACCTGGCAAGAGAATCTAAGGACAATGTTTCCTTTGGAAAAATAGAAGGGCGCCGTAGAACGATACTCGGTGATCATCAATTCGTCAACAGAATCATGAGCATTTCTCAATTCCTGTTTATCGTCAAAATCCAATGTAGCTTCGAACCCGTAATGTTCTGCCAACTGTTGTAAAGGGATAAAGAAATTGACCATCGCAATACTAGAAGTACTTGAATTGTTATCAATGACTTTAACAAAGGGCCACTTCTTCTTTATCAAGTTTGCTGACTCAGTCGCTAATGAAGTACAATATTTAGCAATGCTTGCCTCTCCATGGCAGACTTCTTCTCTGAACTTGACTGCATCTTTAATAGCAGCAATCCCAGCAAAATTGATAGGCGCAATAAAGGCAAACTTATCCACCAAAGAGTCCTCATTGGAGGGAATATCTTCATCAACATACGAAACACTTATTGCCAAGGTTTGGATTTCTGCGAACCATTTAGGATCAACGTAGAGGGCAGCACATCCCCTAGGGACATATAACCATTTATGAAGATTGGTAACATAGAAATCAGGTCTCAAAGTGCCCAAATCAAGTTCAATAAGACCAATTGAGTGTGCACCATCTATCAATGAAATAACCCCAAGGTCCCTACAAATTTTAGTGACTCTTTCAAATGGAAATCTGACACCAGGCATCAGAATGACAGCGTCAAATAGCGCCAATTTAGCAACCAAAGTCGAGTCCTTGTGGGAATCGCCATTGCCATTGCCATTGCCATCACCACTACTGTCACCCTTAATGGCACTCAAATATCTCTGGACAACTTCATCTTCCTCCATTGGATACTCCAACTGCACAATGACAGGAACAATTCCAATTTTCTTCTCTAAATATCTCACGGTGTTAGCACAACTACTGAAAGTGATGCTGTTTAAAACAATTCTATCACCCTTCTTGAACGTCAACGACCGCAACACGGTGTTTACTCCTACGGTGGCGTTATCCACAAACGCTAACAGTTTGTAGTCACAATTGAAATACTTCTCTGCCACAATCTTCAATGCCTCTTCGTATTCCTTTCTTTGTTCACATACTATGTATCTATCTGGAAACGAATATTGGTTCCTTGTGTATTCTATATATCTATCAAGAACGACTTTGGGGGCATTCCCATATGCCCCGTGGTTCACTGAGATCACTCCTTCCTCGATGTTGGAGAAGTGCTTGTCTCTGAAACTGTGTCCAAACATGAAGTACTCACCAATATTATAGACACGATTACGATGACTCTTCAATAGGTCAAAGTCCTGAGCTTTTCTTTGCTGTGGTTAAAGAATTTGCAGCCACTGAGGTTCCAAATATTTTTAAAAAATTGGCGGGCGGCGCGCCTAATTTATACCCCAGAACATCAGACGAACAGCGGAGGCTCACTAATCTTTCAAAGTGCGGGAAACTTGCCTGCAGAGCTGAGTCAGAACTGAGTCACATAGAGCTAAGTTCGTAGTTACAGGTACGGACTATCAATGGTGACTTTTGTCTAACTGAAGTACATTTGATATCTGCATTTTGTCTGACTCAGAGTCATAAAGTGCTTCCTTTTATCTACGAGAAGCTCATCGGGGGGATATTCAAAGGAGTGGCGACTAGATCAAACTAGTCGGCGAAGTTGAAGAGGAGTTAGGGAGAAACTCGCGACTAGAAAATGGTTTAAGGACTCGAGGCACCTAGCTCCTCAGCATGGGCCCCTACCGCACATGCCCTACCGCTCCGCTAGGGCAATTTCATGGAGACTCCTGCGGAGAGCTATTCCCTACGGGAAACGCCAAATCTCGAGCGCAGCGAGCCAGGCCCCACGCAGTGGCTCTCCGCGAGTAGCGGCCAGCGGAGCGTCACCCCTCCACCAGCTAAAGATTGTAGGGGCTCTCTACTACCGCTCCGCTCGGGCCATTTCATGGAGACTCCTGCGGAGAGCTGTTCCCTACGGGAATCCCCAGAACTCGAGCGCTGCGAGCCGGGCCCCACGCTGAGATCCTCTCGCTTAGAAGATCAACAGTTTCAAAGTGAGGTGCTCCTGCTGGTAGACTGCTACAAACATGCAATACGAGGAAGAATGAATTTGAACTGCTGCATTCAAATAGTGTATTTGACGTTAAGCAACTAGCCTACAACCTTTCCTGAATACCCCACCAAGTCCACCCGTAATCAGTCTAGAAATTACGCTAACCCGACTAAACGTTGATATTTCTATGCTCAAACCGTAACCAGGTAGCGTAATTTCTATCACAACATCTTGAGCATTTTCATTTCCTGCATCCTGATGAAGTTACATCAAAATCATTTTCGTCGCCTGTGGCGTTAAGATATCCCACTCTTCTTTGGATAAGTATCGACAAAGATGCTCCCAAGAGCCATTTTTGGCATACAAACTGTAGTAGCTCGGGTAGTAAGATTCCCGAGCTTTGTACCGTATACTAGGGCAAGTTCAATTTGGCTGTTTAGAGCCAAACAACCGTCGAGTTACCGATGGTTCAGCAGGAGCCGATCAGTTGGAGGAAACGACTACAAACAGCAACCGAAACTCGGGAAACAACTTGAACAGCTGAAACAAGAACAATTGCAACGAGAGCAACACATACAGCTGCAAACACAAGCGCTGGCTCGAGAGCAAGGCCTTCATCTGGAGAAGGTGAAGCTTGCACGTGACGAAGCACGTGACCCACATCGACAGGCTTCTTCCTTGTTTTCCTCCCCAGAGGTGCCCTTAGAAGTCCCTTCAGAAGCAGAAAAGCACCCCCTGGACCCCCCTAAGATGGTCCCACAGCCGCCCAAGGTTCCCACCAAAGAGCAACTTCTTTCCAAGGCCACAAATTTCTTTTCCAGGCTCCAAATCAGGTTCAAATGGCTCATGAAGAGGTCAAATCGACCCTTTAACACCGACGATTACTCGGCCCTCTTCTCATGGCTAGTCATAAGCAATGCTTTGTTGATTTTCCTTGCAACCACAACTTTTTTTTCGTTGGTGATCCTTACCGCCAACACGGTGTTTGCTCAAGAGTTTGTGGCCCGTAAACTTGGGGAGTTTATCACCCGGAACTCCAACCTAACGGTTGTATTTGAGCATGCGATAGTTCCAGGGTGGTCCGATGGGAAGATCAGTTTCAGAAAATGCTATGTAAGCAAGAGACCCAAGAGACTGAAGCGGTTTATCAAGGGATCACCTACCGAAGAATACGCGGCAAGTCTTGAAGTAGAAGAGGCAATCGAAGAGGAAGAGGAAGATGACGGTAATTACACACAGTTTGACTTGACAATTGAGGAGGTCAATGTTTCGCTATCGTTCAATAAATGGGTAAATGGTGGCGGGATCATCAAGACGATGGAGATCAAGGGACTCCGTGGAGTAGTGGATCGTACTCATGTTTTCTGGCGTGAGGGAGACATTGCCACCAACTATAAGAATGTATATCAACCGGGAGACTTTGAATTTGAAGATTTCAAGATGGAGGATGTTCTCTTTGAATTGAAGCAGCCAAACCGGTTCCGTCCGTTTGATGTAGCGGTGTACAATTGCGAGATGTCGAGGCTACGCAAGCATTGGTTGTTCTACGACTTCTTGAACGCCAACAATGTCAGTGGTTCGTATGACAATTCGCTCTTCACCGTTCACAAGAGACAGCGTTTGGACGATTTCCGAGAACCAGAAGAGGCTTCCTACAACAGAACCGGGTTGTCCAAACGCACCGACGTGGACCGGGCCCAGATACCTCCCGACACCTCCAATGGCACCCGGTGGCAAAGGGTTACCAGACTCCGAGTGGATTCGCTCAATGTGGATCATCTCAATACCGGTTTAGAAGGACCTTTTGGCTGGATCACTGATGGGAAAGTAGATATGATTGGAGATGTGATGGTCCCCCAGGAAAATAAAGATCTCAATGTTAGTGAGTTCGTTACTATCATTGCCGAGTCGATAGCTAAGGAAGCCAATCGTTATCGAAACCCAGCGGTGGTTGAGAAGAACCCTCTGCATCATCTTGACCGAGAATCCGGCGGAGAGGTGGATGTCCTTAAGTATTTCGTACTTGATCTTACCATTCGTTTGAACAACGTCAAGGCTTCGGTGCCGTTCCAAACCCCCGAG
Source organism: Chernovozyma sophiae-reginae (assembly GCA_030564725.1). Taxonomy (NCBI): domain Eukaryota; kingdom Fungi; phylum Ascomycota; class Pichiomycetes; order Serinales; family Debaryomycetaceae; genus Chernovozyma; species Chernovozyma sophiae-reginae. The sequence continues at coordinate 1,372 of JAKTYG010000242.1, read as the reverse complement.
TTGTCGTACATAAACTATGCGTTGATAAGACCAATCGTGGCTTACATCAACCTGAAGAACACCTTCATCGAACTCCATAACCGAGTGGTCAAGAACCTTCAGGATTTCAGCGGGTCGTGGACCATCTACGACTCGCTTTTGATGGATGATATTTCGACCGAAGTGTACGACAATTTTGTCGATTATGTTGCCAATGAGGAGGCCAGATTGGTGCGAATGAAGAAGTTAGGTTTCTGGACCCTACAGGTACTTCTACAGGTGTTAGTTATCGGTCTAGGGCTGTTTGCATGAACCAGGGGGAGCCTTTTACTTTTACAAATATGGGACACAAGCGCGCTGTTGAGACGCTACCAGCGCATCATTTTCCTTAAGGACCAGCTACAGGGGAGACCCGCTATCCTGCTTGCCTGGTTACCGCCCCTGGGGTGTGTGTGTGTGGGTGTTTATCGACTCACATGCGCCAAATCAACACCAAAAGAGCCCAATAGCTCAAAAAACTAACCCCAGTGATCAACAACACCGAGTTCCCTGCGGTCTGATACAACTCCATATCCTTCTCAGGATTGTAGTACACGTCCACCAGTGCCGACTTAAACACTCCAAAGAAGTAAAGCAAACTGCCATAGATGGTGTATACGGTACCTATAGGGAGGAACTCTTTGGAAAATAGTTTGATGATGAGGATCGAGAACGAGAGGATACCAATGGCAGTTCTGGTGTAGGCACCTTCATAGGTCCTTTGATGGGCTCTGACATCGAGTTTGAGTCCATTAGAAAGAATGTCCAATCTTGACGGAAGTCGTGAGCGAATGGGAGCAACTGCTGCCCTTTGGAGTGGCAGGTTGGGTGCCACCAGTGGACTAAATTGCGATGAGGAACCGGGAGCCATTGCTTTCACTGACAAAGTGCAAGGGAACCGATGGGCTTTTTGAGATTAAAACTGGCTTAATCAGATACACAATAACCAGATCTGCTCTGAGGAAAAATCTCAACTTCGCTACTTCAAAAATTGTGGCATGTAGATCGAAGTACTCGTGATGTTGAAGTTGTGGAGCCCAGGATTGTCTCTTGGAGATGAGAAACGAGCGGGTCGTGTACTCGCACGCTATTGCGTTTGTTGTATATACAGGTATATAAATACATACCGGAATATGCTTTTGATGTAGGCAGCGGCCAGCGGCTCATTTGCAACTGGAATGGGTTCCAGAGGGATGAAGGAGAGCAAGATGTGTAGAGTTCAGGGGAGCCTTGACGCTCCGCTGGCCGCTACTCGCGGAGAGCCACTACGTGGAGTCTTGCTCGCTACGCTCGAGCTTGGGGGTTTCCCGTAGGGAACAGCTCTCCGCAGGAGTCTCCATGAAATGGCCCTAGC
>JAKTYG010000241.1:0-17394 GCA_030564725.1 Chernovozyma sophiae-reginae | reverse complement strand
TTATATATATGGTAAGTATAAAGAGAACTAAGTATCAATTTAAGTTAAAGAAATCCTATTGGAGCTGGTTCCATGGGTAAAGTTAAATTAGCTCAACATAATACTACCGGTGAAGTATGTGCAGTCAAAATTGTACCAAGAGCTGCTAAACTATTCCAAAGAGCTCATGCAAATGATCCACCAATACTTAATCCGCAAGCAGCAGCTCAGAGGCAGAATGAATATGAAAAAGAGGTTGCAAGAGATAAAAGGACCATTAGAGAAGCAGCATTAGGAAGATTATTATTCCATCCATTCATCTGCAGACTTTATGAAATGGTTCCGATGACTAATCATTATTATATGTTATTTGAATACGTTGAAGGTGGTCAAATGTTAGATTATATTGTATCTCATGGATCTTTAAAAGAAAAAAATGCCAGAAAATTTGTTAGAGGGATAGCTCTGGCATTAGATTATTGCCATAAAAATAGCGTTGTTCATAGGGATCTTAAAATTGAAAACATAATGATAAATCAAAAGGGTGATATTAAGATTATCGACTTTGGTTTGTCCAACTTATACAGTCCTAAAACATTATTAAAAACATATTGTGGTTCTTTATATTTTGCAGCTCCCGAATTGTTAAGTGCTAAACCTTATACTGGACCGGAAGTTGATATATGGTCTTTTGGAGTAGTGTTATATGTTTTAGTATGTGGGAAAGTACCATTTGATGATAAGTCGGTATCAATATTGCATGAAAAGATTAAGAGAGGGAATGTGGAATATCCCGAATTTTTATCGAAGGAATGTGTTAGCTTATTATCTAGAATGTTGGCAGTTGACCCTTTGAAAAGAGCTACTTTATATGAAATCTTGCAACATCCTTGGATGAATAGAGGTTATGATCATCCTCCTGTTAATTATCTCCCTAAAAGGGTACCATTAAGTTTACCATTAGATCCTACCATTATTAAAAACATTGCATCGTTTGATTTAGGAACTGAACAGGTTATTACTCATGAACTCACTGCAATATTAAGTAGTGTTGAATATCAAATGAGTGTTGAGAATTGGTACAAGATCTTCAAACAGGGTAGGGAGTATAACTCAGCTTCTAACTCGCATATTTTACCCGATCCAACTGCAGGCTTTCATCCTTTGATTTCTATTTACTTTTTAATTGATGAGATGCGAAAGAGAAAGAAGGCTAAAGAACAGGCAATTGAATTACAAAGACAACTGGAATTTCAACAGCAGCAGCAACAGCAACAACGCCAACAACTGCCACTGCAGCAGCAATTGCAATATCAACTGCAAGAGCAACAGCAGCGTCATCAAGGTGATGACTTATTCTTATCTCCACAAAAGGCATTACGGAATCAACAAGAGCTTCAACAGCAGAAGCAGCAACAAATTCTGCATTTGGTCCCTTCACCTGTATCTCCATCACCAAAACTTAATTTGCAGCCTCAACAGGTTGCTCCCAGCATACCATTTCCGGAAGCTGCTCACACTTCTCCTACTGTCCCATCTTATAAACATACTGAATCTCCTCTTGGACCTCCTGATCGGTTAATTCCCGAACAACAACCAAGTTCTCCTCGACATTCAACATCTGTTGCAGAAACTTTGGACCCCAATTCGGGTAAGACAGGTGGTTTCAATTCTTTACTCAGAAGATTATCTACCAAATCGAAACACAAACCTACTCTGACTTCACCTCATAAAAGTTCAGGATCTTCTGAATTCAACTTCCCATCTAATGCTCTTCCTGTTCCAACTGTTTCTTTAAGTCCTGACCCAGCTGATGGTTCATCTCCTCAGCATACGTATAGAATAGATCCGATGGTTCGTCGTGGTGTTAGTATGAAAATCACTGCCAAGGAAAAATCATCGAGCTCAAGAGTTAATTTATCACCTCAAAATGTTTCACAAGAAGTATCAGGAGCGTTACAGGTTCCAGTACAGAAGACACCTCAACAGGTTCAGCAAGATCTGCATCTGCATGGTCCACCTCAAAGATCTGGAGTTGTTATTGATTCTACAACCCATGATTCAAGACATTCTCGTGCATCATCAGCTTCTGCTGGACACCCTTCCAATGCTAAGTTTCTGGGTTTTGTTCCCGTGGAATATCTTCCTCCTTTACCAGATATCAATACTTTGTCCACAAATCTTCCTAAGCACGATAAGAAATTACATCCAACGGCAAGAGCTAAGTCTGTTGGAGGACATACAAGAAAAGAATCTTATAGTCGCCGTAATCCGGTTAATGTTCATCCACCGTTACCAAATTCATTAGCTGCACAGAACAGTGATGAAATTATTGAAGCCTACTTTGATGATGTAACATTGGACGATCAGCAGGATTACAAAGAATATCCTTCTCTTACCGAGAGTGAAATCATTGATCAATTCAACCATGCTAAGCCAGGTACTCTACCATCTATTGAATATCCTAAGACCTTGTTTTTGAAAGGATTTTTTAGTGTTCAAACTACATCTACAAAGCCTTTACCTGTCATTAGATACAATATTATAAGTGTGTTGAGTAAATTGGGAGTTAAATTTCAAGAAGTTAAAGGAGGTTTTGTTTGTTCTCATAATCCATCAGTGAGGGAACCTTCTGTAACCGCTCCAAGTTCACATAGAGAGACTAATGAAGAAAAAGAGTTGTATGGAGATGCGTTCAAGTCAACCACTTCATCCATTGAGAAGGAGAATGATATTAATTTACAACCTGCTCGTGTTAAAACTCCAGAGCAAGAAAAGACTATTGCTAGACAACCGTCAATGAATTTGAATAGTCAAACACTTTCTCCACCAACAGATAATTTCCATAAAAGTCATAGATCATCGAATTCTATTAGTGGAGGTAGTGGTAATAATAATAATAGTCATAGGAGAAAGTTTTCCATTGGAAATTCAATTTTGACCTCGTACCGAAAGAAAAATGGTTCTCAAGTTGCTATGCCACCAAATACACCAGCAACCACTAAAGTTATTCGTGGTTTGTATCCAGATGGCGATGAACATGGTGTTGATAATTCCCACCCTGATGATGAAGATACTTCACGACAATATACTGAAGGAGACTCAGTAGATTCCTTAAATGGAATTATGATTGGAGGAGGTAGTGATATGCTTGTATCTTCAAGATTAGAATACAAGGCACGTCACCAACACTCTTCTAGTAATGCAAGCGCTGGTGCTTCAGGTAATACCACTGGAAATGCAAACTACGGTACAACTTCAACTACTGGAGGTTCTGGTGCTGTTAAATCATCACCACTTGAATTTGAAATTCTTATTGTTAAAGTACCTTTAGTTGGCCTTTATGGGGTTCAATTTAAGAAGATCTTAGGTAATACTTGGAACTATAAGACCTTAGCAGGAGAAATATTGAACGATTTGAATTTGTAATCGGGTGCATAAAATGGTATATATGGTAAATGATATATATATATACTTACATACTTTCATTAATTTATTATTAGTATCACTTTATATTAATGTTCAAATGTGAAAATCGGATAGCTAGCGAACTTTTCACTGTGCTTCGAAATCATATTGTTTCTCAACCTTGGATATTCGTACTATATAATGGTCGTAGAACACGTCCTTCCCAAGAGTTTGAGCAGCTAAATGATCACTGTTACGTTTCCAATTGACTATGGATGCTCTGTCTTTCCAATAAGAAATTGTTATACCTAAACCGGTGGAATCTCTAACTGACTCAACCCCGAGGTAGCCTGGTTGGGTTGCTGCAAGCTCAACCATTTCATCAGAAATCTGGCTATACTTCTCAATGGCATTACTGGTACGTTTAGAAATGAAACTAACTGAATAATACGGAGGGTTCGGGGTATTTGCAAAGGACATACTACTGGTAAAGATTGGTATATACAACTGAAATGTCCAAGATCAGGGGGGATAGTTATATATTACTTGTCTTCCCTGTGGCTGACTGACAGACTGACTCATCTTGCGCCGTTCAGGATTCTAATCTTGTGAGCTTAGCTCGCTAAAGTTTCTGAGGTCCAGTCGCTAAGCTTCCAATGTCGCAGCCTGAATGTTTTTGTAGTGCTAAGTAATTCCCAGTCCTCTCTATCCACCTCTCTCTCCCCCCCCCCCTCTCTCTCTCTCTCTCTCTCTCTCTCACTCCTTCGCTCCCTCGCTTTTCTCCCTGCGAGCTAAGAGCTCCTCCACACCATTTGCCAAGGTTGCGTCGCGATCACGAATCGCGGCTCACTATTACTCAGCAGCAATAGTGCTTCTTTAACTATATAAACCCCAATGAAATGAATGTTTTAGATGTTTCAATGGTTCGCTCTTCATCATTTTTCATCTGTCGAAGTCAATTGATAAGTTTTATTTCTGAATTTCTTTTGGATTGAGTCAAAATGGTAAAAGGTGTTGCAATCACTTACAAGATTAATGCTAATGTCGTAGACGGACTTACAGCAACCGAATATGATATTGACTTAGATACTCTTCAACCAAATCAAGTTTCGGTTGAGACTCTTGCAACTCCAATTAATCCATCCGATTTAGTACAAATAAAAGGTGTGTATACCACCCCAAAGACTCAAATTATCGACGGCAAAGAAGTGTTTATTGGTGGGAACGAAGGTTTGTTCAAGATTGTTAATGTTGGATCTAATATTTCGGGTTTCAAAAAGGGCGATTGGGTGATTCCAAAGCTCTCCAATTACGGTACTTGGAGAACTCATTCGATTGTAAACTTTAATGAAGGACCAGTTGATGTTCCATTGGTTAAAGTAAGAGATGGTGATAGTCCATCAAATTTAACTATTGCTGAGGCAGGAACTATTTCTGTTAATCCGTCCACCGCTTATCAAATCTTAGAACAATATGTTGAATTTGATCCTCTGGGAAAAGATTGGGTTATTCAAAACGCTGGAGCTTCTCAGGTGAGTAAATTTATTATTCAGTTGTCGAAAATAAAGAAGATCAACGTTATCTCAGTCATTAGAGGAGGTAAACCAAATCAAAAGGAAGTCGAGGATCAATTATATGCTTTAGGAGCAACAAAGGTTATTACTGAAGAGCAATCACAATCTGAAGAATTCCAAAAGAAAATCATTCCAGGTTGGTTAAATGAGACTGGAGGTAAATTGAAGTTGGCGTTAAATTCTGTTGGAGGAGCACTGGCTAATGCTTTAATTCAACATTTATCAACTGATGGATATTTAGTTACTTATGGTTCTTTCTCTCCTGATCCTATTTCCTATCCCGGGGGGCTTCAATTACTTAAAAACTTAACTACAAAGGCATATTGGCTCACTAAAAACACTTATGATGATCCTGAGTCGAAAACAAGAACGATTAATGCAATTGTTAAGTTATATGAAAGTGGACAACTTAAGCCTGTTAGTTTCACATCAAATAAAGTCAAATCAAATGCTTCTAGTGAAGAAATATTGAAAGTATATATTGATTCTATAAAGAATTCCTCAAAGGATAAGCAGGTGGTGGTCTATTCTGATTGATATTTCTGTTCTTGTGTCTGTGTTCAGTCCACTTAATGAAAAAACGCTTAGTTAATAATTGTTTTTTGTTTTTGTTGTTTTTCTTTTTTTTGTAAATCATGTTATTATCTTTCTCGGTGACTCATTAATATCTGACAGGAGAATACCAAGCCAGTTTTACTGAGTCCCGATACTTATATACCATTTCTCTCTTCCATTTGATGTTCGTCTTGAGCACTCGATGCAGCAGACGATGGTATTTCGATAGGTATTTCATCACTTGTGTTGTGCTGTTTGTTTGCTGGTGATGTTGAGAAAACTGTATCTGATGTATCTACCGCCAGGTGATCGTCTGAAACTTCACGTTCGTTTTCGTACACATCTTCAACAACAAATGGTGCTGGTGAGATACTGTTCGAGGAAGATATTGCCGGTATATTGGGTTCTCCTGTAATTGTATCTTGAACCACTTCTGGATTTTGTGGTTGGGTTAAATTTACCTCTTTGTCCAAACTCTTGGAGTCCTCAGAAGCAGTTACAGTCTTCGACGAGATTAAATTTTGAGGTTCCAGTTTTTCCGATCCATTGGAACTCAAGTGTTCCTTGATTGACTTTGTCTCGCTATGGCCAACATCAATGGCATGTATATTATCAAGGACTAGGTTGGGAGACGAATATAATTCGCTACCACCAGGAGAGGCGTCTAGTGCCTCGGGATTCTCCTCCTTTACTTCTGTACCTACATTTGCTTCTTCTTCTTCTTCTTCTGCCTCTGCCTCTGCCTCTGCCTCTGCTTGTGCTTGTGCTTGTGCTTGTGCTTGTGCTTCTGCTTCTGCCTCTGCTTCAACTTCAACCTCAACCTGAACCTCAACTTGAGGATCTCTTCTCATCCTTAATCGTTCCTCCCTTGTCATTCCATTACCTATGTTTGCTTCATTTCTTGCTAATCTTCTTCTCTCAAGTCTCTTCTCTGCAGCAACTCTTAATTCTTCTTCTTCTTGTATTTTGATTAATCGTAATTCTTCTTGTCTCTGTTTCTCCTTTGCTTGTAATCTTGAGGATCTTTTTCTGGTGGCCAACAAGTTCATTAATTGAACTTCTTTTCTTCTACTGGTCAATAATTTTCTTTTCTTAAGTTCTGCTTGAAATAATGTATCTATAATGTCATTTGATGTCAATAAGTCATACTGCTCCTTAATCGATTTAACTTTCTTCTTTTTGCTCAATTGTTGTATATATTGATCGAATTGATAAATTCCTTTGGAAATTAATTGAAATTCCACATGCAAAACATCAAACTTTTCAGAATCATAAAAGGTATCAGGATCTACAGGAGCAAGTTTCCTCTTTTTAGGAATTGATAACGCTGGATACACCACAGTTCTCTTGTAAAGTCTAGTGCAATCAAATAGTACATGTAAGGTTTCGGTGGTTCCATTCTTATGGACTTCCGTACATATTGGATTGAATCTTGATACATCAGGAGATATTCCATTCTTATCAATCCATGCTCTGAATTGAGGGTATTGAGTGATGTATTCTATCATAAGATATAACACGTCAAATTTTTCTTCAACGGTAAGGTTATCAAATAGTTGTTCGGGATGCTCAACCACATGTGGTTCACGTTTTGAGGATTTAAGCAGAGGCTGTTCATTTTGTTCAGCAGTTTGATTTGTCTGTACTTGTTCACGTCCTTGATCTTTTCCTTGGTCTTGTGCTTCCTCTTGTGCTTCCTCTTGTGCTTCCTCTTGTCCTTCTGCTTGTCCTTCTGCTTGTCCTTGTCCTTGTGCTTCCTCTTGTCCTTCCGCTTGTCCTTCTCCCTGATCTTGTTCCATATAATCGTCGTATTCTTCCTCAGCTTCTTCAACTTCCTCCACTCCACCTAAAGGAGTATTAACACCGAACCAAATTCTGAAAATTTTCTCAAAATTGTTTGGTGAGCATTTTGAACCTTGAACTGACGATATCAACGCAACTCTTAACTTGTTGATAAATAATACCGATTCATCTAAAGGTGGAGGATATACCATATTAAGTAACTCCGCTTCAAAGAGATCAACATCAAAATATTCCGATTGCAATCTAATGAATCCTCTACAATTATAGATCCAATTTACAACATAAACATATTTCCAACTATTTCGAATCTTGTGAATCGGATGGTTCTCATCAATTTGATCATTTGGTAAATAGACTGGTAAAAGTTTTGCTAACGAATGGATTTGATCTTCGTTCAATATAGAAAGATTATTAGCCGGATGATCCTGTGGGACAGCGGAAGGAGTAGAAGATTTACTCTTGACTGCCATTGTCGAATCTCTAGTGTGGGAAATTAGGGATTGGATATGGGCGAAGAAACAATTAACTACGAACTGAAAAGTGGTGGACCTTTTCGTGTTGTGATTGAATTTTGTACATAACGCGCGACACATATGAAGGAAGTTTGATAAGATACAGGAACAAATTCAATGGTTGCAATTTATCTCAACCACTTGCAGAGACTTATTTACACCGTGAAACTGAGTTGTTTGGTTCACATTTTTAAAGCAAGCTTGTAGATGGTCTGTGAAACAGAGGAGTAATGTATTGTTTGCCTTCTATAAAATCTGTAAACAAAAATTTTCGCAATTAAGTGAAATACATGATAGTCTCTGGTCATAGAGTGCCACTTTTTTTAGCACCACTAAATCTCAAGGTCGTTAATGAAATGGAAGAGAAGTAACTATAATTGGTATCTATGTAGGCTCAGAAAGGTATTAAAAGAATCTACTAACGACAGATAAGATAAATTTAGAGGAACGACAGTAAGGACAGTCCAGTGAATACTTTTTTTTTCTTGCTAATTCCTACCTATTGCTACCTTCTACCTTGTACCTGCTATTTTCAATCTTATATCTTCAATCTTGTACCTTCAATCTTATACCTTCAATCTCCAATATTAACATCTCAGTCACAAACTTCTCTAACATTATAATGGGTCAAATGTTAAAGACATTCCAACATCAAAGGTCTGTTTTCTAAAGTAAGTCTGTTAATAGTTCATCATCTAAATAATGGCATATTCTACATGGATCAAATTCATGTTCTCTGTTTCAATGGATGTGTTCGACAAGAATGTTGGAGATTTCAAAAGCTTAGTTCTGCTCCAATGGCAGAGACAACAAAATGGCGAACATGGACATGATGCGTAGAGTATCTGTGATCTTTTTTCCAAAGATTAGCTCTCACTTTCGGTCACATACAAATCGATTTAGGATCATCTGCCGAATTCTATCAGCCATAAACGAAATGAGAGAAAACCTGTCGAAGCGCAAACTTTGATAGATGAAACTGAGCAGTCGGAGAAATCAGTTAATAAAAGTTCTCAAAGGTTTCGACTACTATGAACTGAATTGAAATTGAACTGGTTGTTACTGCTTGGGATCCAATTGACATACGAAGGGACTTGTGTTCGGGTCCTCTGTGCACTGGAATACATAACCTTTCGAACAATGAATTGCTTAGCAATATAGTTTGATTAAAGCACTTCACATTCCTTTCCATCTAATATCTATTCAGAAAATTATTTCCAATATGAAATTAAAGGTTTAGTCTGAAATCTGGATCACAAACTATCGCTTTCCGATCAAAATCTCCCTGCTAGTTGCCAGTTTTATCCATTAAAAGTAGCATGTGTACAACAGAAATATATACCGTAATAAATTATATTTGTTAACTATATGCATAGAATGGTCATAGTATCTATAAAACAGGATGGGAATTTCATGTGCCCACAAATTAATTTGAGCTCCTATGCTCTTTAGGTAGTAGATTACTTTCACTACCTTTTGATTTGGAAGGGAAAATTTTGATTTTGGGTCTTAAGAAGATGAAATGTTATTCTGTTTAATATCAGTTCCAGTCTCTCTTGGCTTTTCATCACTTTCATTAAGCTTCTCATCACTTTCACTTGGTTCCTCTTCTTCATTACTTCTTCCTTCTTCAGAAAGTCTGAGTTCTTCGTTCTTTCTCTCCTCTTCCAATCTCTTTTTCTCGTTGGCAACACCACGACTAGCTGCTGGTAATCTCCTATTAGTCATGAACAAGCAACTTATGAATGAAATCGATGCAAATCCAATTGACATATAAACCACATTATGAATGGCAGAAACAACTTGATCCTTCACAAATATTTGGGCATTAAGTGGTAAAGTTGCAATAATTGCAGAAGATGAACTAAGTTGGGCAGCGGAAATACCTTTCAATGCTGAAAGAATAGATTCGTCAGTGACTTTCTTAATATTTGTCGCATAAAATGATTTGAAAGATGCATTAAAAACGGCATCAGCAAGGGTAGCACCAATGGCACCTCCAAGAGCTCTACCGAAATTAAGGAAAGTAGTTGCCATAATGGTTCCTCCTTCAGTTTTTGGAGCAGAAACTTGTGAAGAAATCACACAACTTTGCATTAAAAATCCACAAGATATACCTGCAATAATTAATAAACCAATTTTACCGGAACTGGATGTGTCTCTTTCCAAAAGTGAAACTATACCACAACCAATTGGACCTAAAGTACCTCCAATAACTGCAAAAGGTTTAATATAACGAGTTTTACCAATTAAAACACCTCCAGCAATTGATGAAAGAACAACTGGAATAATAATTGGTAATAAATGAATTCCTGAATGCCAAGCATCTGCATCCCAAACAGTTTGGAAATAAACTGCAACATAAACAACAAGAGCCATGAAATAAGCAAACATTGAAAATATACAAACAACTGATGCAACTAATTGAGGAACTAAAACAACATCAGTTGGAATGATTTGAGCTTTAGAAAATTTAAAATTCCATATGCAAAAGCAAATACTAATGACACCACCAAGAACAAAACAAGAAATAACTGCAGAAGAATTCCAAGCATAATTAGAAGCACCAAATGAAAGAGCCAATAAGAATAATACTAAACCGACAGTTAGAAGGAAAGTTCCAAAATAATCGATCATATGAAGTTTTTCTTTTAAACTTCCCTTAGTTTTAGGTGGATTGAATGCAAAGAATAATACTGCAATAGCAACGGCACCAATAGGTAAATTAATATAAAAACACCATCTCCAGGTAACATTTGTTGTGAAAGCACCTCCAATAAGAGGACCAAGAACTGAAGCAATTGCAAATACACAACCGAATAGAGCCATAGTTAAAGATCTTCTTTCAATTGGAACAACTTCAGCAACAATAATGAAAACAAGTCCTTGAATACCACCACCACCAACACCTGCTAATACTCTTCCACCAATTAATACATTCATCGAATTTGATAAAGCACACATAAGAGAGCCTGCCTCAAAGAGTACAATTGCTGCATAGATGGTATACTTTCTACCAAAGATAATTGAAATTTTACCCCAAGTGGCAACAAATACTGCCATAGATAAAAGAAATCCTGATACCAACCATCCAACTTTATCTAAAGCATCAAATTTATTACCAACCACACTTAGAATTGTCGCTACAATGGTCTGATCCAATGCTACTAGGAAAAGTGAAAGGAAAAGTGAAAATAAACATAAAGCAAGCTTTGCTCCATGAAGATAATGATCTTCCCTTGAGGAACCATCACCAGCATCACTTTCCAAAAAAATCTTTCTACCACTAGATGTAGTACTTTTTTGATGTTCCAAATCAATTGGAATCTCTTGAGGGGTTTGAAATTCTTCAGGGTCTGAAGCTAACGAAGCTATTGAAGAACGTGCTGAACCCATGATATATCCTTGCAAAAATTTCAAATTTGAGTAACTTCACAAGAAACGAAAACAAGAAAATTTGAACTTCAGTTTCGGTAGTTAAGAAAAAAAAATATGAGTATCCACTAAAAATAAAAATAAAATGAAAACAGAACAATCTTAAACACTGTTAATTATTTCAACAATTTGAAATGAAAAATTGGTTTTGGCTGATATCGTGATTGAGAACCCGAAAGTCATTGACTTCCTACGTTATTTATGCTAAAAAGTAGAAGCAACCACTGTGAGGAGGAGTTAATGTTAAATCCACATTAGCTCCGCTTATGCCCTGATTTTGGCGCGGCTTAATCCGTTCGCGCAAACGAGTATAGAGCATAAATTCATCATTATTAGGCATTTTGACTGGGACCATTCCGCACAAAAGTAGTGCCATTGCAAAGATGGTTAGTTGTGTGCATTGATCTGTCATTTTTGTCTGGTGCATCTTACATCCGATAGGAAATCCTTTTGCAAATGGAGCTTCCCGTAACTGAAAATTTCAACACTAATACAGTAATTACAAATTTCAATCAGTTTGATATATGAAGTTGAAGCGTTAAGTTTGAATCCCCTTCGTTTTTTTATTTTAGATTCTAATTGGAACTACGAAAAAAAAAGGAGTTTAAAAATAAAGCGTGTTATGTCCTCTTATCTCCGTCCGCATTCTTATATTCTCTCCTGCATGAATTCGAGCTTTGACATTACGAGATTTATCTTTGCTCCTAATGTCACGGCTAAAGACCCCAACTCTCTACATTGAAGTACGGATGCGTTCCTTTTTATGAGCATTAAACTGACATTCTCTCCCTTTTGCCACTTCATTTGGACCCATTGTTGGATTTGTTTATTTGCCTTCTCTTTGTATAAGTCGCAATCATTTCAACTTAACTTGAACAGCTTCCAAATTGTAGTAGTATATGTGAGGAGTGCATACAGTGCGACTAAGCTTTTTGGCTTGTTACAATACCAAATGGATACTTAACGCGGACAATCGGCATTCTTTAAAGACTCAAGTTTCGTTTACATTAACAATTGGCAATCTCATGATTTTGCTTTTTCTAGCTAATTCGATTTGGCCAATTTAATCAAACTAGTATAGATTGTGACGTGACTGGTTAGACATTTCCATATGCATGTAGCTCGGAGTCTTCAAATTGAAATCCGACGTATGGGGAATAAAAAACTTCTTTAGGGTATTGCATATAGTTTCCCTTTTTTTTTGATGTTTGTGTCACCATAGCGCCAACTTTTTAGTTGGGCCTCCTAAAATTGCACGCATTCAGGATTGATTTGGATTCACAGTTCTTTAGATACGGGTTAGATATCATAGAGCTGAAACATTGTGCACACGTTGATTAGAATACAGGAGATCATATAATTAGACAGCTAACTACAACAGACTTTTTTTTTATTTTTTTTTTTTAATTTCATTTCATCCTTTTGTCTTCGACTCATAACTGGTATAGTTCCGAACTGACGAATCGAAAGGAAAGTAAGCTGTGCTAACTTTAAAAAACTTACCATGCCAGTGTCGACTTCTAAAAAACTAGAGCATCCTTACGGGGATGGGTCCAATAAAATCTTTGGAATGGAAAACTTTGGAAACACTTGTTATTGTAATTCAATACTTCAATGTCTATATTACACCGATTCGTTTCGAGAGCATTTGGCGCTTCATAATAGAGGTCCACATCCAAGAAGATTAACTGTGTCGGGAGTTAAGTCCCATGGTTTTACAGTGAAATATGAACAATTGATTGCAAAGAAATTGAAAGAACAGGGCAAACCTGGCTCATCAGGTAGTGCTGGAAGTTCTTCTTCTAATAGTACTGGTGGTACAGGGAATAGTATTGTAAGTGGTAGTACTACAGCCACAAATTACAGTACCCAAGGTAACTCAAATTCTGGATTAGTAACAGGTTCTGGAGCTGGAACTATAAATGGAACTTTTAATGGTAATGCTAATTCTGGCTCATCTGGAACTTCAACTACTGCTCCCCATAATGATGAGAAACCTAAAAATGGTAAAAGAGGATCTATCTTTGGTATTAAATTTAACTACAATAATAATAACAACACTCAGATTGCAAACAACAATGTTAACAGTTTGCTGGATGATCACCTCAGACGAGGTAGCATCCTGGATGCTCGTTCTTGTACTGAGTTATCCATAGAACAACAGATGTTAATAAGGAAAAATCCTGAATTTTACAATCTTCAAATTTTAGTAACCAAACCCCGGTCACATACTACAGCTCCTACATCTGTATCCACAAATGGCTCATCAGATAATTCCAAATCGAGTAAATCTGATTACTCCCAGTCATCTTTTATGCTATTGAATAACGGTACCAATACGAATAATAAAGACAGTAATGGCAATGGCACTTCGTGCAATCAAAATGGCTATTCAAATGCTCCAGAGGCCACTCCATCATTTGTGGTAGTTGGAATACCGTACCCTGATCCTCTCTCAACATATAATCCAAATCCAAATACCGATCAACGGAAACGTGCAGCATTGATTAACGGACCAATAATCAATTTAGATTCTTCACTTCAATTACCTACTGAACAGTCTGAACCTACATCACTCTTATATGCCCTTAGGGAAATTTTTGAATCTATGATTGAAAATAAATCTCAAATTGGGGTAGTATCACCAGTATGGTTCATAACAAAACTTAAAGAAAAGAACTATTTGTTCCGTCAGAACAATATGCATCATGATGCTCATGAATTCTGTAATTACCTTATAAATGATATTATAGAATCAATTGACCATGAAGGGGGTAAAAATTGGTGTAATGATATCTTTAAAGGTCTGATCACTAACGAGACCAGATGTTTATCTTGTGAAACTATATCATCAAGAGAAGAAAATTTCTTGGATCTTTCCATAGATATACCACCTGGAGAATCATCCTGCTCTTTAACTCATTGCTTAAATAATTTTTCAAAACTGGAAAGGTTGACCCATCAGAATAAATTTTATTGCAATACTTGTTCCTCTTTACAGGAGGCTACAAAGACTATCAAAATCAAGAAAGTTCCTGAGATTCTTGTGATAAACTTTAAACGATTCAAATATGATGAGAAAGTTGATAGAATGGTTAAATTGTTTGACTCAATATCTTATTCACATAAACTCCGGTTGTTCAATACTAAAAGTGAAGAAGAAAGTGCTGGCATTAATGGGAAAAGGAATAATTCAAGTTGGAATTCTTCGGGACAAGATGATTTTAACCTTTTTGAATTATATGCTTTAGTGGTTCACATTGGTGGAGGACCTATGCATGGACATTATGTTGCTCTTTGTAAAATCAAACCTCAATTATGGCTTCTTTTTGATGATGAAACGGTTGAAATGGTTGACGATTCATATGTAATGAGATTTTTTGGTGATGGCCCTGGTTTGGCTAGTGCTTATATATTGTTTTACAAGAAGTGTGAAAAGTCAGAAAGTGACGAAGATGACATTGCAGATTTTGGATTTGACTTACTGAACTTATATCATGGAGGAGATTATTCAATTGCTCAAGAACCTATAAGAGCACATGTTCTGCATCCACAATCTTTAGCTTCAGATGGTACAGTTGATAATAACAGTGTGGGTGAGGGAAATACGTCGGTGCCTTCAGTTCCATCTGTAGCTGAAGAGGGTTCTGAATTTATGAATGAACAACCCTTGGCTAGGAAAGCAACGGGACTATTTAAGAAGAATTTTAAACTTGATAATTTCACAGAAGAAGCCACCCGGGTTGATTCCAGAGGATCTTCTGATGATAGGGCATCACAGAAGAAGGGGGAAAAGAAGTCATGGGTTGGAGCTCTTAAGAAGCGTGATAGTAAGAGTGAAGTAAAGGGCAAATCAGAGAGGACTAACTCGGTTTTCAGTGAAAATAGTACCACATTAGAGACTAAGAAAAAGGGAATGTTTGGATTTAAAAGGAAAAATAAGGATTAACATTAATCGATCTAGAGACTGCTTCATACAAAATTTGGTTCTTGTCACCGGAGCTGATTGTGAAGAAAATGAAAGGAGGAATTGAAGCAGGTGGTGTAACCATAGATACTATTAAGTTGAGTATACCCATACAATCAAGGATGTATACACTTCATGAGAGAAAGATCGTTCTATCTTTTCCCTGTAGCCATTGCATGTATGTGTATCCACCTTCTATCTCAATATTCAACTCCTATCTCGATACCCATACCAGAGACTATCTCTGAGTCCTGCATTCAATATAATAGGATACGGGGTCAAACCATGTCTATGTAGCGTCGTCCTCAGTCATTTTCTTGCTGAATGGCCCATTTTGCCTTCAATTGATTTACCCTGTGTAGTGAGGCTATGTAACAGATATGAAAATTGCTCTTGATGTGAAAATTAGAGATTGACACTGACAGAGGCAGTGGCCCTGGATGACTAAAGAGATATAGTTGATCACAGATTGAGCGTTGAGATCAAGAAATTGTAAACTTTTGGTAAACACAAAATTAACATTCGTATGCCCTATCAACCCCTCCCCACTCGCCCTTATGTATTTGCCTTCAATATACGTCTTGAGATACCCCACCAAAACTACTTTTCTAATCTGTACAGCCCCCTCTCCTGGTAGCTATATGGCTCATCTGCTCTTGACGTAAAACTGCCAGATATAAGAAACCCATACACCCATATTATAGACGTGAAATCACCCTTAGTCACGTGATCACAAAAACGAAATAATCGTAATCTATGATCATTCTCAACCGTTTAGCCAGAAACCAGTGATGCCACACTCCGTAATATACTACTCGGTTCGAAGAATTCATGGTGGAGTCAACATTTAGTAATCACATAACTGATCTTGAGTATATATATATTGAGATCTTTTAACAAGTTTATCTGTAAATTTGGAACAGTAGAATCAGAACTGAAAAATTCAATTGATTGAAAAATTTAGCATTTTCTGACAATTAGCGAGCCAGTTCCGAATATTTTCATTGTCACATTGAAAAGATATCTGGATAAAGAAATGGTTTCTAAAATTTCACCAACCATAAAGGTTACTCCAACCTCATCTCTTATTACCCTTGCTGCTGGGTGTTTCTGGGGAGTTGAAAGAGTATTTTCCAAGCAATTCAGTAACAAGGGACTTGTTGACATCAAAGTAGGATATGCCAATGGTAATCCGAAATTTGATAACATAACTTACGAAAAGGTTTGCACAGGATCTACACAATTTGTAGAAGCAGTTCAAATTTCGTTTGAACCAAAACAAGTGGAATTATCAGAACTTTTGGACTACTTCTTTAGAATTCACGATCCTACTACTGTGGATGCTCAAGGACCAGATGTTGGAGTTCAATATAAGCTGGCAATCTTCACCCATAATGAAGAGCAGCAAAAGTTGGCGGAAGTATCATTGAACAAGCTGCAGAAGGAATGGTATCCAAACCACAAGATTGTAACGATTATCGAGCCAATTGATATTTGGTACGATGCAGAAACATATCATCAACGCTATTTAGACAAGAACCCTGGAGGATATGAATGTCCTACCCATTTCCTTAGAACAAAACCTAAAGCATGAACGATCCAAGGAGCGGAGGAAAGCTTAGAGAACGAAATATTGTGCTAGACTTTCCTTTGCTTGACTGAACTTTTCATGGAAGGCATTGGATGTGGATTTGAGTGGCGCTGAAGTTTTGAACTATTGGGATCACTAGCTAGGTATTACAATTCGATGCAGTTGATTTACTTACTTATGCTGACACATAGCATACATCTTGTTTGCTCACTGGCTTATGCCAGCGCGTAGAACGGAGCGTAGTACGGAGCTTGTTGGTTTAGCCTTTAGTGGGTAACAGAAATGTATATATATATATATATATGGATTCCACGTGAATGTCATAGCATTCGTGTTAGAGACCTTACAAGTGGCGACATCGAGAGCTTCCAAGATTCGCTCTACTGTAGAGTAAAATAGCGGATGGTGCCCGTCTACATCACATAAGCTCCTTGAACTCAACCTCTGACTTTCCCGTAGGGAACAGCCATCCGCAGGAGTCTCCATGAAATGGCCCTAGCGGAGCGGGATGGAGGTATTATCAATCCATATTTGGTGAACTTGGGGGGATCTTAACGCTCCGCTGGCCGC
>JAKTYG010000240.1:0-17493 GCA_030564725.1 Chernovozyma sophiae-reginae | reverse complement strand
TTAAGGGTATTATTGATTTGCAAAATTTCATTGTATGTGGAGGATAGTTTGTGCTTTAGGATAGCTGATATTGAGCAAAGTTGGTACTTGAGGAACGTTGGTCAATCGTTGCTCACTATCTACCTTGACAGAAGTAAGCAAAATCAAAGGATTACTGAAGAATTGAAGAACTGAAATATTAAAAAAAAAACCAAAAAAAATTACAATTTCTAGTTATGCTTAGTTGCTGGTCCTTTTATGATGCAATTCAAGAATCCAAGGAGCAAATTTAAGGATTGTGAGATTTTGAGTCTAGTCTTCCGAAACAGCTAGACAGTAAATTCACGTACGACTTCTAGATAGCTGACACGTTAGCTTGATACTTTGCCGATAAACAAATCAAAAAAGTTTCTGGAGGGAAAAAACAAGTTGTACTTCCTGCTTTTTTATTCGTTTAATCAAAATATTCATTTTGAAAATGGATTTCCATGTCATTATCAATCTTTTAGGGAAGGATTCATCATTTGGTACCAAATC
This sequence comes from Chernovozyma sophiae-reginae, assembly GCA_030564725.1. NCBI lineage: Eukaryota > Fungi > Ascomycota > Pichiomycetes > Serinales > Debaryomycetaceae > Chernovozyma > Chernovozyma sophiae-reginae. Next base: position 16,977 of record JAKTYG010000240.1, on the reverse strand, counting down.
ATAGTCGCATGCTGGGAACACCTTCCATTGCCTAATTTAGCAAGAAATGAAATATTTTTTCTTAAAAAGATGACGCATCTCGGTATATAACTCAACTCTTCACATATTTTTCTTGTAGGTAACCTCACAATAAGGTTTTGATTATTTCCTTTCTCAGTGAATAGACAAAATTGAGCCTCTGCTTCGTGCAGGAAAAACATACATTCCATCTCCCTAGCCTTTAAATTGTTTGGGGACCCATTTCATATTCATGCTACAACAGCGTTGATTGATGCACGTAATCTTGCACAAGAATTCAAACCAAACAGCTTAACGGCTCTAATATCAAATAACCACTTAGTATCGTTTTCCTTTTTTTCTACAACCATCATATTCAATTTTCTCCACCTGCGGTCTTACTGAGGGACTGACAGTGTCCCTCCTACTCCGTCTCTCGTCACATGCCATTTTTTATTAGTTCCCTATTTCCCTTTAACGTCATGTCCAATTCACCTCTTATTGCCCTCTACCACAATTCGGCCCATCTAAAGTTTTTTTTTTCCTATTTGGTTTCGTTTCCGTTCTATTACTCCTCCTCTTACCCCACAATCAAAGGTGAAAAATCCCATAAATGATCATTTCCTTTTCGGGTTACATTCCGGCAACTCATAGGGAATCTTTAACTATAAAATGATGTGTGTGCAGGACAACATTGGTAGTTAGATGAGGTTCCAACCTATTTAGGAAGGTATTGCAATCTCTATGCCTTAATAGGCAATTCTAGATCAATGGATTTAATTCAATGGCTTCACCAAAGTTTCAACTTTACTTGATTATTCCAGGCTGTATTGACAACATGAATATATACTCGGGTATTCCTAGCAAACATGAGATTATTAAAATAATATTCTAGTTTTGCCTTTCTTTTTCTTTTCTTTCATTTTCACTTTTGACAGTTGTGTTGAATTATTCCATTCGTTTTTCAATTTTAGTCATAGGAACATCTAAATCTCCATTTAAAAGTCAATTGAGGAGTAAACGGTTCCATTTCAACTTATTGTTTTTTCTTTTTCTTGTAACCTATATTCAGTATAAAGAGGAGAGGAGAAAGGTTACATTTCAAATCACTTTCATTTCTCGATAACCATCTTTAAAATCTTCATCTATCCTTCAAGAATACCTCAAGGGTAACACATTATTCTGAAAGAATTATTTAACAAGACTGAAAGAAATCAAGCAAGAAAAATTGGCTAGCCCCTAAAAATTTTAAACCAAAACAGAAAAGCAAAAGAAAACAAATAATTGACAATCCATTCAAATATAGTAGAATATGAAATTTGGTTATATTTTGTCGAGTTGTCTTGCTATGACTTGTGTGAGCGCAGCTCCTAAAGCTAAACCTAAACCTGTACCAGTTCCAGAAACTGAATTTGAAATTGATCTCAAATTTGATGAAAATGGATTATTTCTGCGTCAATCTGATATACTATATGACTTTGTTGATTCATTAGACAAAAGAGCATCAGAGTCAACAATTTCTTCAATATTGCAAACAGTGAATGATTCTGGAATCATTTGGGATTTACTAGACAGCATTTCTTCCCATCCTGCTCAAATTCAAGGATTAGCAAATTACACTGCTCTTCTCTTAAAAGGTTTAAACGTTTCACTGTTGGTAGGAAGTTCTTCAAGCTTAAATGTCACTAATACTTTGGAAATAATCAAAGATTCAGGATTGATAACTTCAATTCTTAATGGTACATTACTTGATAAGAATTTCCAACCCGTCTTGGCTCATTTAATTGAAAGGATAGTAAGAGCTAATGAAGATATTTTACTTTATGTGGTGACGATGTATTTGCAACCAGCATCATCTTCGTCTTCTTCTATATATAAAAGAGCTACTTCATCCAGTACTTCTGATTCACTTAACACCTTTATCTCAAATTTAGTGTCCAGTGCTTTGGGATCTCAACTTTTTGAATCTTCATTAATTGAAATAACTAGTGCACTCAATGATACAGGTATTGCAGTTTATGTTATTAAGAGGTTTTTATCAACAGATGCTTATATCAATATGACTGCAACTCTAATTAATGATGTAATTGCCAGTGGAGCCGTTAATTTGACATCGTTAACGAGTTCGTTGAATATTACTTCATTAATAGATGGAGCTCTTAGTAATCCAACTCAAATAGTGAATTTGGTTTCGAGTGTATTATCTGGTGATTATTCAGGTTTAAGCTCGACTTTGGGAATTTATACCTCTGCTGTGAAAAACATCGTTGGAATTATGGAAAATGATGGACTTTTTGTTGAATTGAATTCTTTAATATTCCCCAGTTCAACTACTACTTCGGCCAGTTCCACTTCTAGTGCTACAAAAAAGGCTGAAGTCTCGCCGTCGTCAAATTCCACTTCTGCTTCTTCTTCATCAGTAACTTCAAGTAAATCGGGATCCAACTTGCTAATCCCAAGTTATATCCTTACTGCCATATTTGGAGGAATACTTTTACTCTAATTCCATCAACAACATATGGAAATACCCTAAACAGCTCAAAGAGAAGTTAGTTCCTATAACCAATTGAGATCCATTTGTTCATCTTGTTCATCTTGTTCATCTTGTTCATCTTGTTCATCTTGTTCATCTTGTCATCTTGTTTTTGTTCATCTTGTTCATCTTGTCATCTTGTCATCTTGTCATCTTGTCATCTTGTCATCTCCTGATCTTGTTGACCGCTTCGTGTTGCTCTCTTGATCTTTGGTTACGTACAACAGTGTACTCTTTCTCTCAATTAAAGCTCTTTCTTCTAAACTTCCTATTAATAGCTTAAATACAAAACAAAACATTTGTAATAATCATGAGTCATAGTGTACTTTTGTAGTTGTAGTTTTAGTTGCGATGGTTTAATTTTCGCAACCGTGAAAGGATTGCAAGAGGTTGGAGGGGACTGGTGGTTGCAAGGAACGGGAAGTCACTAGAAGTCGCAAGCAGTAGCGGAGGTCCACCGAACACTAAATCCAAATCTAAAAGGCTAATAATGTAAAGATGGTAATAAACGGCTTTGTTTTCATGGACTATAGTAGTAATCGCATGCAATGGTAATTCTATGTAATGGCCTATAGGGCCACTGATCTGTCAGTCAGTGACTAAACCTTCTATTTTCTAGGCTCTCTTTCGCAATCTAATGTCGTTGAGGTACTATGGGAAGATAGATTTCCAACTGATTAGACCAACATTATGAGTATAATGTTCTTGCTAAGACATTTGATAGCTTCAAATTCTTATAACTTGCATAATACCTCTAGATATTATACCTTGTGTGTTGCTGAATGCGATTGGTTAGCCATATGGAGGGGCCCAGGAGCCCAGGAGCCAGAAGCCCTTCTTTCTTACTTTTTCACTTGTTGAGTTCCCCTGCAGGTACCCCTAAAATGAGCTCCACCGTTGGCGCGATAAGAGCTGCGAAATTAGCGTCTCAGGGTTCTCAGTAGCAGAAGAAAACGAGATGTTGCAATTTCTTGAATATTCAATGAACCGTTGTGAAATAGCCATGTAGCCATTTCTTTTCAAGAACAAAATACATTTTTACAAATAACTGGCCTTTTTCAATTATGGTCACCATATTCGTACCATATTCGTACCATATTCATTGCCCTAGCGTACTCTACCTTATCCTTCCTCCCTCCAGAGTTTTGCGAATTTTACATTTTTTGGTTTTTCCTTCCCTAATCCTCTCTCAGCAGCATGGCGATAATGAATTGGGGCAAAATGAGATTGGGAAATGAGTTCAGGTTCTCTCCCCCATACTTGATCAACATAATATTTACTTCTTACGCTCTTTTGTCATTATCTTAGTCGTTACTGTTTTTGTGATATATAATCAATGAATGATGGAAATTCTACTAACGAAGGGTACTATTCTTTAGCTGACGAAGAGAACCAATCTTCGAGCCCTCAAGATTACTCTGATTTGTCTAAACTGTTACCTGAGTTAGTTAGTGCTCAACGGATCGCTTCGTTCTCGAAATCGGTGCCAAACACTCCCTATATAGGCCACAAGACTCAGCAAGAAGTAAGAAGGTCTTCAGTTCAATCGTTGAGTCAATTGAATAAGTTCACTCAAAAGTATTTGATCCCAGTTGCCAAATGGACCTATTCGCCAACCATCTTGAAAGGCTCCCATAAAATGAATCAGAATCAAAAATCAGACCTGAACAAGGTATACAAAATAGAATATTCTGTTTTCAAGCCTCTAAATAATCCAAAACCTATAGCAAATGAAGAAGAATATGTTCAATTTGTATTGAATTATCTAACTGAAGATGAACCAGAGAATTATTTGACTAATGACGATATCTTCACTGATTTGATTGGAGAAGTTAGTGATGCCATAAAAAAATATCCTCCCCATAGAATCTCTCAAGGTTCATCAGGAAGTTATTTTGTTTTCAATCGAAATCAACAAATTGTGGGGGTTTTTAAACCGAAGGATGAAGAACCTTATGGACCTTTATCACCCAAGTGGACTAAGTGGCTCCATCGAACATTCTTCCCCTGTTTCTTTGGAAGGTCAAGTCTAATACCAAATTTAGGATACATTAGTGAATCAGCTGCTAGTATATTGGATCGTCAATTGGTTTCTTATCTAGTGCCATATACAGGTGTGGTATCGCTTAGTTCACCGTCATTCTATTATTCTCCTTGGGATAAGCGAAATAAGGACCATTTAAGAAAGAAAATTGGATCTTTTCAACTCTTTCTTAACGATTATACTGAAGCCCAATCATGGTTTCGAATGTTCCCGGTTCCTTTGGATCTTTTAGATTTGCCAATGACGTACGAAATTAGCATTCATGTTGATGATGAACCAAATCTAGATCATCGATTCCAATGGAGTCAAACTACTTTAAAACAATTCAGAGAGGAATTAGAGAAATTGGTAATTCTTGATTATATCATGAGGAATACCGACAGAGGTTTAGATAATTGGATGATTAAAATTAAATGGAAAGAGATAAAGAGATCATCAACAAATTATAAGACTGTTACACCAATTCTTATAATTGGAGCAATAGATTCAGGGTTAGCTTTCCCATGGAAACATCCTGATGAATGGAGATCATTCCCTTTTGGTTGGTTATTTCTACCATTATCTATTATTGGACAACCTTTTTCAATGAAGACAAGAAAGCATTATTTGCAATTATTGACATCTACTTGGTGGTGGGAGAAAACGACGGTGAAACTTCATGAATTATTCAAAAAAGATGATGATTTTAAAGAAAGAATGTGGCTGAAACAATTATCAGTTCTAAAGGGACAAGCATTTAATGTGGTTGAAATTCTTAGATTTAGTCATTTGGGACCACTTGAATTGGTTAGAAGAGAGCAAGTTTTGGTTAGTGATGTTCCACTTAATATACCGAACCTGAGACCAACAGAAATTATAAATAATGCAACATCAGAATTTGATGATTTTGAATGTGCTCTAATAGGGGATAGTCCAACTAACATCGTCAATGATAGGACACCATTACTACCAAAAGATAATGATCATGATGAAAACCCATCGACCTCAGCATTGATGTCAGGATTCGAATTCAATGATAATTTTGATAAAGAACATAACGAAGGTGAAGAGATAGTAACCAAGAGAGTTATTATGGAGCGACTAGAAATCTCGAAGTCCAGACTGCCGATATTCACCTGGTGTTGATGTTGGTGAAGCTACAGGAGACGCTACTCGCGAAAGCGCTGGTATCATTACCGCTAACACCATCGACTATCGCCACTTTCGCGCCCACTTTCTCCCCTACAATGAACACCATCAACGTGTGGATACTGCTGGATGATTGGCACACCTTCTGTCGTTCTAATGAAATGATTTGTTCTATGGTATCCGTCTATTGATTCTAAAAGTACGTAGTTGCATATGTCTATTCTATACTTGCTCTCTCTCTCTCTCTCTCTCTATTGCAGTTCAGCAAGTATCTTCGGGTAATCGTCACTATTCCTATTTTTGTAATCTGCTTCATATATCTTAATCATACCAATCAGTTCTTTAATTCTACTTTGAACCAAATGTAATAAATTATAGTAAACCAGTAAAATAGGAGTATCAACATTATTCTTCTTTGCAATTCTTAAAGGATTACCTAAGATGATTTCTAACTCCATAAGTTGATTCTTCCTTTGATCAACTAACATCGATGGTGCGTAAAATAATCCATTTCCAATATGAATATACTTTTCAGTGATTTCCGACAGGATTTCAATTCCTTCACTAGCAGCTATTTTAATAATTTCATTCATTGCTGGTCTGAAAAGAGATTCATTTGCGCCAAAAATTTGACATCTATTAACATCTAAATTCACAAGTGAAGTGGTTGTGTTTAATACTGAATTGTATACAAGTTTCTCCCATCTTGTCTTTTGAACATTATCATCGATCATAATCTTATTAACTTTCTCATCTTTATTTTGATAAATATCTTTAAACAAGTTCAATTTTATGGTGGCCAATTGTTGATAATTTTCAATATTTGCGTTATTGAAAATTCCAATATACATCTGATCTTTATGCAGATTATGAATTCTACAATTAATATTGGTGGAACCAATTAAAGATACACCACTTAGAATAATATTATTAGGAAATTTTTCAATCATTGGTTTTTCAATTTCAATTCCATTTTGAATTAATATTATCGTGGTAATACTAGTTACCGCAGGAGCAATAATTTGTTCACAAGTAAGTTTACCATCAGGAATATTTTTGGTGGTTAATACCACGAAATCAAATTCTCCTTGTGATTTAATTGCATCTTCAACAGATCTTGCTACATGGTTTGGTTTCCAATTTTCAATTTTACCATAAGTTACTGAATCAAATTCGTAACCCTTCTCTATAACATGATTATAATCTGATCTAACTACTAATGTTACATCAGATTTTTCATTGAGAGATAAAGCCAAAGCAGCAATTGTACCAACTCCGCCAGAGCCTACTACTAATACTTTAGGTTTAGAGATTGAACCAGGAGACATCAGACTCGATAAATAAGTAAAAGAAAAGCAAAACAAATAAAAAAAAAATTTTGGAGTTGCAAGAAAATCACTTTTTGAAGAAAGAAGAAAAGATCATAAACTGAATGGTTAACCAACTGAGTTAGTTTATCGGTCGAAGATGACTTGAGGCTCATTTTTGATGAGTCGCACTTGAAAAATTCGGGATTGAGATGAGAAGTCCACCAATTGTAGAATAAGCATTTTAAAGGTTGATTGGTAGAGATCTGACTTTGGGAGTACGGGGATCAAGATTCAGAGAATAATAGAGGGGTTTGAAAACAATGGTGGATAAATTATAAACTGCAGCAGAACGAACTCAAGCGTGGGGATGGGGCATAGTTGGAACTGGTCTACTGACCCTTGTTACAGTATGGAGTGATGGATGTATTTCTCTGAATTGCGGAGACCTTTTTCGCGCAGAATCTGAGGAAATTGAAGAAAAATATTCGAATGGCACTAGAATACAACAGAGTGGACTAGTATAGAAACTATAATAGTACTAGTGGTTTTCTCGCTAGTAGCTAGCAATTAGATCAAAGAAACTCGAACGGCACTTCAAAGTGAGCTGTCTTCTTAGAATCGTGAGCCATTGTGCCATTGTCTCTATAACTCAATTCTCTCTTCGTCTGGTGTGCAACCTCTAATGTGCAATATCTCTTCTATCGAAATGCAACCTCTCTGGTACTCACTCACCCAATCTACACTCCCTCATCTAATATTCCGTTTTGTCTATTAATGCTCTTCTGTAACTTGGCTCTCACTCCCCCTCCCCTTCGCTATTATCTAATTACCTATATTCAAGTTATCAATATCTTCCGCAAGATAATCTCCTGGCCCACTGTAATCATAATACAGTCGAGATTGAATTATCCTCAATTCGAAATATTTCATCGTATCTGCATCGTTTATCTTACCTGATATCGACGAAGACGATGAAGTTAAATCGTTTTTCTTCAAACTTGAATTGAATTCTTGTATTCCCAACCTATGAGTCAATTTAAGTGTCTTGGTCATGATGGTAAGAACCTGATTTACTGATTTTAAAAGGATTTGCGGTCCAGAACTTGAACTATCATCAACCTTAATGTTTGTATACAACTTATCCAACAATAAAGCACTAAATAAATCTCCAACCCCAGTGAAATATGACTTAATGATAGGAATTTTAAACAATTTAACCGACGACGAACCATCATTCACTGATAATGCACAATATATATAATCACTATCAAGAAGTTCTAAATTGGTCAAACTGGATATGACAACGTACTTAATATTATAAGTACTATGCAAATAATTAATTGCCCATTTCAAATCATTTAAATTGACAATGGGCTTATCACATAAAAGTTCCAATTCAAATTGATTTGGAGTAATTACATCAACTATTTTGGTACTAAGTAATTTTTTATACTCAATTATACAAGATTTATCAACGTAAAGGTAACCTTGATCGCCCATTACCGGATCTAAAAGATACATAAGATCTGGTTGATGGATTTTGACCGACCCTATATAGTTTGAAATACTTGAAATTAATTCATCATTGGGAATATACCCAGTTATTATAGAATTATATTTGATCTTAATGTCAGATATCCCATCAAAGATTTCATTTATTTCATCTTTTGTTATTTTGGAACCTTTAAAAGAACCATATCCAGTATGATTTGAAAAGTTTACAGTATTTATACTATCTACATCCCATCCAAGACATTGTAAGGGGAATATTGCTGCTTTACCTCCAACATACCCATGAACAACATGAGATTGAATAGAGAGAACGGACTTCATCGAGATGAAGAAAAACCTAAATACAGAAAATATTGAACAAATAAAAATGAAATAATTGTTATACTTGTGAAATTCTGTAGCTCCTAGAGTCCTGGAAACTACTTCAACAAAGTCCTATAAGCCCGATTTTTACTTCGTATTGATGTCTTGATTCTGGTTTGATGTCAGTGACAATGACTCAAAAGGTTTACGATCTATGTCATCATTACACAAAAGGCTTGCACGATTTTCATATACTGCACGTACTTGTACTCCTGTACGTAGTAAAGTTTCTGTATGTAGATATATGCCTGTACAAAAAGAGCTGCTATATGCAATACAGTTTTTTTCCCATGCACATGGTTCCATTCACTGGACACCGTGTCCTTTTCTTACTACTTTACATACAACTTTGAACGCACAGTAGATTTCCACGCGCCAAACGCATGGTCCCATTGGAAATAATATATGCAATGGATGGATTCTGTATGCGATTGGTTTAAGAGTTATCATCTGACAAGATCCTTACTCTGTAACACAGATAGGAAGTCTCTTTGATATTTTGCCAAGTCATATATACCATTTAAAAAAAAATCATTCCACATCGTTTAAAGACTCAATAAGTACCATTTTGTAAGGAGTGGAAAAAAAAAGAGAAAGGTTTTTATTGAAAGAACTGAATGGCATTTATATTTGTATAGACTCAATAGTTAATCTATAGCTGTTCAGACTGAAAAATGCGTCTCTACATTAGGATTCCACCACAGAAAAATAGTTTCGATCGAGCAAGCTTGTCCTTCTAAGACTTCATTGCTGATTAGATATTGCGGAGGTTATCCAAAATGAGTTACCAGCAGAAGACTTACCCCATTCGAGATGCTGACCAACCGAATAGAGATGATTACTTCGCTGAAGAGGAAAATAAATTGCATGCATTGGTAGATTAAATTAAGGTCACGTGACTTGTGCATTGGTCCTTGTTCTTTAATTATTATCACCACATGGCAAAATAGAAGTAGGGTTTCGAAGACTTCCATATCTCCACCATTGTCATTTTGAAAAAAAATAAGGAAATTATTTGAAGTTAAAGAAAGTCATGAACCTATTTTATTTTTTTTGTTTCTCTTTCTTCTTCTTTTTTGCTTTATCTTTTATAGACTTTACTGAGTCCTTCTACGGTCTACGCAGTCAACTTTTTCACTCTATTTACATTTTCAACTCGTAGTTTGGTCTATTCATTGTTGTAATTCTGCCGATTCTAGTTTGAATCCGTAAGTCTCACCATCCCACTTTTTGACACTTCAATAAATCTTCGTCCTTCCTGTAAATTTTTTCTATTGAGGCGTAGAGATACATCAATTGGGAAAAAGGGATCTCACTACTGACGCACTATCCGTACAGAAGAATCAGAGAAAAATTTATGGTAGCTACTGACAGTAATTAGAAAGTGGTTTTTTCAGAAAATGTGACAACCGTAGCTAGGTTCCATCATACAGAGTTTTCAAATGATTTGCTGAAAGACTTGAGCCCATATATAAGAGTCACTCACTACTCACTACTCGCTCCTATTTACTTATCTCTAGTCGTGTGCTTTCTTCTATCTGTGTTGAGCCATCCAGCCATCCCTTCCCAATTCTACCCATTCGCATTTTTTTTCAGAAGAAAATATTTTTGGTTGCAGATTCTAAGAGGAGGATTTGGTGCAAAAAAGTCACCCACTAGAGAAATTAGCTGTCGCATAAGCTTGACACTCCTTGTCAGGGTTACGCAGATGCACATTATGGTTATAAAATAGATGAGTGTCGGATTGTACTGAAGAAGTTAGATTTGTCTCAGGTTTGCCTTTTTTTTGACTAACTATGTTGCCCTGTTGAGCTGTCTGATGAGCCTTGTCAGGTTCTCTCTAATTTTTTTTCTCTGGCGAGCTCTCTAAATCTTTTTTTCCCCTAGCAAAGCTCTCAAATAAACTGCTTGGCGAGCCCTCTAATTCTTTTTCATTCTCCCCCCCCCCATCAAGCTTCCTAATTTCAACTCCGTCTCACCGCATCATTTACCCTCGTCTGCTGCATCGATCGCCCGATTCTGCTGTCTAAGTGAGCCTCAATTTAACCTTCTGATTTTGCCCTAGCCAGTGGCTCCCTAATTTCTCCTGTTAGTCACTACATTTGTGTGGCCCGCTGCCTTGAGAATCCCTTTCATCTAATACTCTGCAGTGGTTCTGTGCAGAGAAGCCCCGCGCTCTCTTTAAAAACTTGAGGGAAAAAAAAATGCTCACCACTCCGCCTCATTCTTGATCGCACTAACTACTCTCAAATAGAGCAATTGCGCATACGAAAAAAAATACTCAACAAGTGTTACTGAACAACCTCATTACGATCAGTTTTAATGGACCCAATGTTTTAAAAAATATCCAATTATTCTGAAGATATTTCTTTCCCTTTTCGATCATTAAATAGTGGCATATCGTACCGTACATCTATTTACAAATTATCTATTGTAGATATAAACACTGTTTCAGTTGTTATCTTATCAAAGTGACTCATGGGTCAATCTCAATCCAAATTTTCTACTTGATTTCAATCTTTCACTTTCTGTTACCTTCTCTCCTCAAAATCCTTTTCTCAACCTGCAAGGAAAACAATTAAAGCACAGTTGTGCCTATAATCAAATTTTTTTTTAAGAATTATTTTTTAAATTAATAGGCGTGCCTGTACAGTGCCAATTCTAATCTATGAGCCCAGTTCCCTCCTCTCAGGTTAATTTTTTGCGAATCCACTATTTCCCCCCTCCGTGTGGGCATTTTCTTGCTTTCCTTTTGTGGTTTTGTGGAGGGGAGCTTAGCTCGCGCCATTATATAAAACCCAGCGAGAATGGCAACAAGTTCGAAAAGATATTTTAATTTTTTCTTTTCTTTTTTCTTTAGAACCAATCGTTTTCATTACAACTGTCAATCCAATTTCCTAGAAATTATCTCAGCCAACCTTAACTCCTGGTAAGACTACTTTTGTCTGTTTCTTCAACTTTTTCGTTTCACATTTTCGTTTCAGGTTTCCTTCCAATTTTTCTTTCTATTTTGCTTTTTGGAGAATCCTTTTGATAATTCTATTTTGAGATCAAAACTTTTTTTCACATCTTTTCAACTTAAGGAATAGCTACTTCAATTTTTTGCTGTCCATTTTCCTTTTAAATTTTATTATTGTCCTTTATATTTTTGAGTTATCTTTTTTTTTTTTTTGTTGATATTCATATCATTTAATTTCACTCCCCAGAAGAAAGAAAAAAAACAATGACTACTACTTCTACTACTACTACTTCAATTTCGACTGCTGCTCCCACCGCGAATTTCAAAGCTACTCTTCCTCCTCGTAAAAGAGCAAAGACTAAGGAAGAAAAAGAACAACGTCGTGTTGAGAGAATTCTTCGTAACAGAAGAGCCGCTCACGCTTCAAGGGAAAAGAAAAGAAAGCACGTTGAGTACCTCGAAAGTTACGTACTTCAATTAGAAGTAAATCTTGAAAAATTACAAGGAAATTTTAATGCTTTGTCCGAATTCGTTGATTCCAACACTCTTCAGAGAGCCAATATCGTCCAATTAGACGATCTTGAAGCTCTCAAGACCCAAATTCATCTGAATTTGAACAGCCACAATTCTAGTGGTACTAGCAATGGAGATTCTCCTTTACCAGAGGCGGATGATTGTGATATTAAAGTTAAGTATGAAGAATGTGACAATTCATCGTTACCTATGTTTGATTCTTCAACTATGGAATCAAGCTCTAACGAGAACATTACCTTCAAAACTGACTATTCTACTGTTGTGACTGACAACAACAATTTTAACAACAACGTTAACAACATTAACAAGAGTAAAAAGAGAAAGTTAAATAACAATGATTTCAAGGGAACAAGCGGTGATAATAATCTCCTTGCCGCTTCAGTATCTCCAGAAAACAATTCTTATTACAACTACCTTTCTCCTATCTCTTTGAATTCACCAGTGAATTCACCTATTGACTTGAGGCTTGAAACCGAACAAGAGTTTCCTTCCTTTACCATGGGTACTACTTCTTTTACACCAGATTCAGAACTTGCAAAAGGGTTTAATTCAATGGGGCAAAATTCAGAAGTAATTTTGTTACCTAAGGGCTATTATGATGTGATGTAAATCGATAGTCTTGCTGATTGAGTTGTTCTCTGCTTGTTTTAATGTATCTTGATATATTTTATTTTTATTTCGTTTGAAAGAAATAAGAACTACAATTTAAATTACAATGTTCACTAAAGGAAATCTTAAGGAAAAAAGATGTATATTAATTTAGGGTGTGGCTGTTAGATAATAACTCCATTCTAAATTAATATACGTGAGAAAATATTTCTTTCTTTGAGATTTCATTAGTAAATATTATTATCTTGTTGACATCAACGTGATACTTTGGAATTTATAGCATGGAAGTAACAATTCTGTCATTTTAGCAGATATTCAATTTTCTCACGTATTTAGCTCAAACGGTCTGCAGCACCAATTAACACTCAATTGTTAGAACTGACTGGAGTAGAGGAGGCTTACTTATTGGCTGAAGGAAACATTCATTATGGTTTTCAATCTCTTGGGTCCAATGTTCAACAAAAGTTTGAACCCATGAATAATGGAAATGACCTTGAACAATTATTAGGGTCAGAACAATATTCCAATGAAGTTGAAATTCAACATCAACCACATCAACCACAATTACTGGGTGCTGAACTTGAATTTGTCAACTGTATCAGTATGGATGAATTTTTAACATTATAAATATATTTTGGAACTAATTCAAAGTTATATTTTTTTATATTTTTATTTCTTCATTTGCTTCTGTTTGTGGTTGCATAATATTTTTTTAACGGTATTTTATTTTAAGATTGGATTTAATTGGTGAAGTATATATTTATAAAGACATAAAAACAAAAAAAAAAAAATTTGCAAAAACATAAAAAGGGAAAAAAATTAGCATGTCTTCGTTGAGTTACTATTATAACATTATATGATGATTAACCGATAGGCGCTCCCTTTTCTGGTTGAAGCGACGAGTATTAATCTTCAGATTATGAAAATAATAGTAGGATGGAGTTATTCCCGATATTAGTTTTACACAGTTTTAATAAATGTCTTCCAAAGTAACACGAGGCTGTAGAAGTAAGTAGTAGATTGAGAGAGAGAGAGAGAGCACAAGAGGACGACTAAGTGGCAGGTCCAACTAACTTCCCAGTTACTACTAAACTTGCTCTAAAAGGAGACTAGATATTATTGTTGTGTCAATATGTAGAATTCTGAAGATTAAGTATATGGGGAAAACGTTTTTGGGGGGTGGATAAGCAATTGAAGTGAATATCTTTTTCTCGAGTGTCTTTTTCTTGGAAGTATCCTTTTTTAAAGATATCCTTTTTTGAAACTATCGCTATCCAGCCTCTTTCAAACAGTTACATATCAAGCGATAGTTTTGCTTGGTTTAAAGCTTGTTACTATATTGAATCTCAGTTTTTGTGAGGAGTGATAACGGTTGAATTTGTTTGACATAGTCGCAACACGACACAAGGAGCAACTAAGTATCGAACACTACAAATATAGCTAACTATTAATTTTGGATCTGAAACCATAGAGAGAAAGTGTCCTATAGTATAAACTGGTTATCTCTTTCAATAGTAATTGCAACTATCATCTAAGTCCACATTATCACCTCTTGCTACATGATGAATATTGAGGACCTAGGTGAAGATATTATTCTCTCACATATCATTCCCTTCATTACAGCTTCGGATATATTTTATCTATCTCTTGTATCGAAAGAATTAAGAAGGATTCTAACTTCTAATGGAGCATATAATCGACTCTATCTTAAAAAATTTGGCACTAAACCTGTACCATTAAGTATTTCCAATTACAATTGGGCAAATTTGTTCAAGCTAAGATCTTCTTCCAGGGCTAATATCTATACTTGGGGTTCGAATAATTTGGGAAGACTTGGACATTCAGTAAGATCTTATGGAGATAATTACAATCGAATATTTAATAGAACCGGTTTATCCATTCCTAAATTGTTAGATGAATTCAAAGACGTAATTACTGCAGATATCAGTGCTAGTGGGTATTCGTTTTTGATTTTGACCAATGATGGAGAATTGTTCTGGACCGGAAAATTATGGCATATGCACAACAACTCACCTCCAGGACCTAAGCAGAAGGATTATGACCCACCAGCTCTCCCTGCTCCCACAACTGCTGCTGCTGCTACGGGCCATCATCTATATCATGGAGGTGTGTTCTTCCCCCCAGGGTTCAATAGACGTTCTGCGAGGTCCAATGTAGAACAAACACCTCAGACTCATCTGGAAACGAATCCAAATCTTCGCTCTCCTCCCGAATCCTACTCTGTGTTCAACAGATATACTGAACCAAGTCTTATTAATAAATTTACGCTACCAGACGAGTCCGGTAAACTTATATCTATTTCAAGTGGTAGAGAACATACCATTGCTCTTGATGATAAAGGCGCGATTTATAGTTGGGATACTGGTATATCTGGAGCCATTGGAGTTCATATTCAATTTCCTGGAATTCCAACCAATGCGACAATATCAAAAATGTCTGCTGGCTGGAACTTATCTGCTTGTCATTTTGAAGATTATGGAATTGTTGTTTGGTATAGTAGAGATGCTGTCTCAAAAGAGAATCATGATAATGGAACCATGGATGCTAATGCTCATTATATAGTTATACCTGGAACTAAGGACAGAATTATTGATTTCATTGCAGGCTGTGACTACGTACTTTTCATAAAGGATAATGGACTCTTGTATAGATTTGATATTGACGCTATAGCATATTTTGATAACCGAATAGATGCTGATGATGCAATAAATTTGCCATTTGAAATCACCACCTTTAACAAATGGCTCATAAATCATAATGAAATGATGATTGGAGAAGGGATAAAGTTTAGTAAAACTAGTGGATGTTATAATCGTTTTGCCATATTTACTGATGATGGACAAGTATTACTTGGAAATAAAGATATAACAAGTTTTTCAAATCAAGAAGAAGCTGAAATAGGAGATGAATTACAAGATAATGAACCGATAATTATTCCTGAATTACAAAACAAGAATATAATTCACGTAGTTATGGGAGATTATCACAATTTGGCTCTTACCAATGATGGGAAATTATTCTCATGGGGAAGAGAATCGCAGGAATGTGGGTGTTTGGGTTTAGGAAACTTAGACTCAAACATGGTTGTTAATGAACCTACCTTGGTGAATAATCCTACATCTAATGGAAGGTGGTTAGCAGTCGCAGCTGCTGGATGGCAATCTTGTGGAATATATATTGACATGGAAGAGGAACAACATGAAAGTATCAGGGAGGTGCAAAAGGAGGATCCAATCTAAGGATCCTTCAACGAATGTAAGAGACGTTTGGAAATGAGAAGAATGCTTTGTTATTGACTACTGAGATTGGATATAGAGAATTGACCTTAGAGGTGCCTAGAAGATCCCTAAGAGTGGAAAAAGAGGACAAATCAAAGATGTAGAGATTGATGTTCTGCGATGGTGCTTGATCCGAGACCCCAACGATATCAATTTCATTTGGTGTGTGGGCATTTCTGTGAACCCAGTCGTCACCGTTTACACAACGGTTGATTCTTCACACCCTTGATGGTCCATTGGAAACTATATATTGGTTTGTATGACACTAAGTTTTCAAGATTGGCACCCACATTGAGTCCCTCATAGTAGACTCTAATGGTGCGATGAAGTATCTCAAGACAAGTAATGAATCAATATAAGAGAAAGAATTTAGTAGCTACAGAAGGATTAGAACCGCTTGATGTAAACTCTGTATCACAATCTCACCGTACACGGAATCGTTCCAACTTCTCTTTGTTTCTCTGGTAGCAGCAAGTGTAGGTCCAAACAGTCTCCATGAAATGGTCCTTACCAGTAGCGCGCACCCCTTGACCTCCCTGAACTTGAGGCAACTTGGACGCTCCGCTGGCCGCTACTCGCGGTGAGCCACTGCGTGGGGCCTGGCTCGCTGCGCTCGATTACCGCACCATTGGAATTCCCGCCAGGGAACAGCTCTCCGCAGGAGTCTCCATGAAATGGCCCTAGCGGAG
>JAKTYG010000239.1:0-17588 GCA_030564725.1 Chernovozyma sophiae-reginae | reverse complement strand
AATTGAGCGACAACGGAATGATTATAAGGATTTAGAGCAAGAAAGGATAGCATTACTTCAATGAACAAATGATTAAATGAAAAGGAAAATGTGTTTGAAGGTGGAAATGACTATTCATGTGGTGACAAGATGATTTATGTGTAGTATATAACAAAAAAAAACAAATGTATATTATTTTACTTGGAAATCATTCACAATAACATGCTTTCGTAGAAGGATCTCTGAATGAATTTGATGTCTTCCCTATGAAAGTTGAAGTGTTCCTAAAAATCAAAAATCGCAACATTCCAAAAAAAAAAATAAAATCGAAGAAATCTGAAAAATTCAAGATCACCTGCCATCTTTATCTTCTTCTGATTTTATCACAGATCATTGCATTATTGTCAAGCTCAACCCCCGGTTGGTAAAAATGAATGTAGCTGTTAAAGTTGCCAATGGAGTGCTCTCTAAGGGAAACTCAATAATCAATAAGGGGAAGCCTATGATCTGTAAGGTAAATTATCAAGTATGGTCAACAAGATCTGTCTCTTCTAGCTCGGAGATCAACTACATCGACAGGAAACAGATAATAGCTTCCAACCAACTGGAGTATTACCCAACATATAGATCCATTCATAATCAAGAAACTGAGCGTTATCGAACAATTCGAGTACCTGAATTTGTTTCTAAGTACAACCAATTAGGTGAACAAGACTCCAAGCCAGAAGTCCTGATGGTTAACCAGGAATTGGTATGTGTTGAAGGTAGAGTACAATCGATTCGAAAAGTAAGTCGAGGATTATATTTTATTGATATAATTCAAGATGACGTCACGGTTCAAATTGTAGCAGGATGTAAAAATATGGGACTTGATAAGGAAAGTTTTAATTTGATTCATTCAAATTTACGTAAAAGTGATCATATCTCAAGTTACGGGATTCCTGCTAGAACAAAAGCTGGTGAACTATCGCTTAAAGCTAATCTTCCAATAAAAATCATATCACCATGTCTTAATATGCCTGCTGTAAGGCTTGAACTGAAAGATAAGATAAACTCTAATCGAGTATTAAACTATTTGGTTAACCCTCAACTGAAACATATTCTTAAAACAAAATCAATTGTTACAAGTTCAATTCGACAATATTTAAATAATGAAGGATTCATGGAAGTGCAGACTCCTATCATAGCGGGTGCTGGAACTGGAGCTAATGCTGAACCATTTGTAACGAATTCAAAGTCAATTGAAAACCAACTTCAATTAAGAGTGGCACCTGAACTTTGGTTGAAGAAATTAATCATAGCTGGGTTTGATAAAATTTTTGAGATTGGTCAAAATTTTAGAAATGAAGGTATAGATGGAACTCATAATCCGGAGTTTCTAAGTTGTGAGTTCTATAGATCTCACACAGATTTAAATAAACTTATGCAGATGACTGAAGATATTTTCAAGCAGATTTTAAATAATTTGTCTGAGCCAATCAGTTCCAATAATTTCGATGGTTCAAATCAATATTTGAGAATTCCAAATTCGTTGAATTCAATTTTTGAAATGGGGAATTTCAAAAAGTATGAGTTTATACCAACTCTAGAATCAAAAATAGGCATTCCATTACCTTCGACTCTAACGTCTGAATCATTAGTAAATTATTATAATCAAGCCAAAATTCCAATCCCTTCTCAGAAATCTCCTAGCAACTTATTGGATAATCTTTCAGGTTTGTTCTTGGAACCATTATCGGAAACTCAAAATGGAGATGGAGTTCCTGTGTTTATATATAACCAACCAGCAGTAATGTCACCATTAGCTAAGTCCACATCCATAGAATATTCTGATGGTAGAAGTTATGAAATTTCCTTGAGATTTGAATTATTCATCAGGGGGAAAGAATATGTCAATTCTTATGAAGAAGAAAACTCTCCATTTGCACAACTATCCAAATTCCAAGCCCAGGTGGCATCAAAAGATGAATTTAATGACAACGAGCTGATCGTACCAGATTGGGAATACGTCAAGTCTATGGAATATGGACTTCCTCCTACTGGAGGTTGGGGTTGTGGAATCGATCGTCTTGCTATGCTATTTGCTGGATGTGATAGAATAGAAGAAGTATTACCATTTGGAAGCTTGAAAGATGTTGTCAGACAATAGATATGATGTGCAAATTCCTTTCCAGGGTTCGAACATTTTTCCCATTTCTATTTGGCTTATATCTATTTTCTCTACAGTTACCATACGATCGTGACTCGAACCTCTTGCACTTTTCTTGTAAATAGATACTTAATAGATAAGCGTATCATCATCAACCAGTAATGTTTCGCAACCAAACGTCTTCAATTTTTTTGGTTGCGTATTTTCTTTTTCTGTGTTTCTGTTCTTGCATATAGCCATAATGCCAATGATTCTTTCTAAACATAATCGATCTTCCCAAGAATAATAATACAACTCTATCATCAGGTAATTGACTTTGATAACAATGGATTTTGAACAAAGAGAAGATTTAGATGGAGTGCGAGTATCATGGAATCAAGTGCCAAGGTCTCAACTACAACATCAACGGAATGTGGTTCCATTGGGTATGTTGTATACTCCTATGAACCATCGGATGGAGATCACCCAAGCACAACCACAATTGATGGCAAATTGCAGACAATGTCAAGCGTTCATTAATCCATATTGCAGATCCAGTGATGGTGTATGGACTTGTTCATTTTGTGGGTTTACCAATAGATTTGTAGGAGATGGTACATCGAACCTTCACCCTGGGTTGCAAGCATCTACCATTGAATATAATACAGGAAGGTTCAGTAGAGTACCTCCAGTTTATTTGTATGTGGTTGATACATGCTTTGAAGGTGAAGATATATCTGGAGCATTTAAAGCTCTTCAAGAATCTCTTGTAGAATCAATATCTCAATTATCTGAAGATGCTTTAGTTGGACTTATTACTTACGGACAAAATGTTTTGGTTCATGAAATTTCAACCTCTGGAGGAGTGCTTCAACGTCAATGGGTATTTAACGGGAGCAAAGAATATACTTTGGAAGAAGTGCAAAAGAGCCTTGGACTTATGGACCTGTCATTAAAATCAGGACATGTTACAGATTCAAGAGGGCAAAATAATAATTTTATTGGAACAATTGGTCTGAAATTCTTAGCTCCTGTCGAGACAGCAGAATATCAGTTGGGTCAAATATTTGATACTCTATCACGAAACACATTCCCACATTCTACATCCAATGAAAGATTGACTCGTTGTAACGGTGCTGCAATCAATATTGCATCCCTTTTACTTAAGGGGATTGTCGGATCCAGTAATACTATCGGAGGACATATATATATGTTTATTGGAGGTGTGTGTACTTATGGGCCAGGAAAAGTAGTTGGACAAAGTCTTAAGGAACCACTAAGATCTCATCATGATATAGAAAAACAAAATCTGCAACTTGTTACGATAAAGAAATCAATAAGAGACGCAAGATCATATTATGGAAAAATTGCTGACAGGTTTGTTTCAATTGGAATTAGTTGCTCTTTACTCATAGCAAGTTATGATCAAGTTGGACTTTTCGAAATGGAATCTTTATGTAATCGTACCGGGGGAGATTTGATTATGTGTGATCTGTTCGATACCACCATTTTTAGACAAAGTTTAATAAAATTGAGAGATCAACAATTGTGTTTAAATGCTACATTGGAAGTACGAGTCAGCTCCGATCTTGCTATTCAAGGGTTACTAGGCAATGCAACTTCAATACAGTCACCCAAGAAGGGTAATCGATTTGTTGAAGAAACAGTATCAAAGTTAGGAATTGGTCAATCGGGGACAAATTGTTGGAAATGTTGCAACGTTGGACCTCAATCAACGTATGCACTTTATTTTGAAAAGAAGGATTCTAAGGTGATTGGATCAAATATATTTGTTCAATTTATATTCCATTA
This sequence comes from Chernovozyma sophiae-reginae, assembly GCA_030564725.1. Taxonomy (NCBI): domain Eukaryota; kingdom Fungi; phylum Ascomycota; class Pichiomycetes; order Serinales; family Debaryomycetaceae; genus Chernovozyma; species Chernovozyma sophiae-reginae. Next base: position 13,669 of record JAKTYG010000239.1, on the reverse strand, counting down.
TCAAAGTCAAGAAGCGAATGGAGAGTTGAAATTAAGAGTAACGACTATCCCATTAATGTTAGTACAAGATAATGATTTTGCTGCGATGGAATATGGATTTGATCAAGAATGTTCTTTAGTGTTAATTGCCAGAGATATAGCTTTTAAGCTCCAGGCACAAGAAGCTAATGATGCTTCCACTAAGGTAGGATCTGAGGATATAATTGCATTGTTAGATAAAAAATTGGTTGAATATTGTGCTAGATTTGCAATCTATAATAAAGGGCAAGTGGAATCATTTAGATTATCTTCAACTTATTCTATGCTACCACAATTCATGTATCATTTAAGAAGGTCACAATTGGTAAGAGTTTTCAATAATTCTCCAGATGAGACCAGTTATGTCAGACATTTATTTTTACATGAAGATCTAACAAATTCATTGACAATGATTCAGCCTACATTACTTTCTTATGATATAGATAATTTCAATGGAGAACCTGAACCAGTATTACTTGATTCATTATCTTTAGGTTCTAACAAGATCTTACTTCTTGACACGTTTTTCCATGTCTTAATATACCATGGATCAACGGTTGCAGAATGGAGGAAGGCAGGTTATCAGCAACAAGAAGGATACGAATATTTTAAGGAATTTCTTGAAGCTCCTAAAAAAGAAGCCATGGAGATATTGCTTGATAGATTCCCGTTACCGAGGTTTATTGATTGTGATGAAGGAGGGTCACAGGCAAGATTTCTCATGGCTAAATTAAACCCTTCGACAAGTTATGCTACGAATCCAAATCAAATGTACGGAGGTCAAAAGGATGTTCTCACAGATGATACTAATTTACAATTGTTCATGGATCGAGTGCAGAAGATAGTGGTGCTCAAATAGATCGAACCGGTGGCGGAGTGAATTTGCAAAGTGAAAGATACTTTGTAGTTATGATAGAGCAAGAGTTAATTAGATTTCATGATACGACCTAAGTTCATTAGAATTTATGATAGAGCGAGAGTTAATTATCATATAACCAGAGTTCACTGGTAGTGACGGAGAAAATAGTGGAAATCTGATTAAGATGTCCCATATCCATTTATGATCTATTGCAGTACGGTTTCTCTGGTCTCTAGCTTCTTATATGTGCCAACTTTTCTTTCTACTTCAGAGGTTAAACAACAATTTTGCAATCCAAATTTAAGGACTTCCTAAAAGGATACCTTGGGGCTGAGGAGGTTGGAAAGATTCGCGAACTTAAAAAAAAAGTTTAGCCAAAATCCTTGAGCCAGGGCCTGGCCCAGGGGAAGAATATAGATGTTGAAAGGATTTCAGATGTTAGGGGATCCTAAATAGCCACGAGTTGAAGATAAATAGAGAAGTAGATAATAATAGACACTTACTTGATAATACTTGGGCTGCGTTTCGTGATAGCTTGTAGATGATATAAAAGTAGTGCAAATCAATCTATGCCACCAGTCTATGAAAGTTCCCGGTTTAGTAAGTTCTAAATGTCGTGCAACTCCATATAAATCCTGCTGAAGAGCTATGGGCAATGGTTCCACAAGTTAGAAAATAGTCGTAAATTCAAAGCCTGATGACGTAGAGCACGCCCTTCAAAGCTCAAGTTCTACATCTGCTATTGTTCTAAATAGTCATTTAAGGAACAAAAGAATTTGGACAACTGGATTTGCTGAGGAAAGTGATGTTGGTCGATAACGTATACTGTTAAGCATGAAAGCACGAATTGTTGAAAAACGTCAAACTGTGCTACTTCTAATGGATCCATAGTTCTAAAATAAGACGGTATTTCGGTTTTTTTATACCATTTTCACCATCTTTGACGATTCTATACTAGATATCGATATTGAATATCCAGCAGTGCTTCCCTTAAATCGTAGTAAGCTTGAGAGACTACATATGGTAGAAGCCTTGAGAGCTCAAGCATTCATAGATACTTTGTCCAATTTAGAGTTCTTATTAGAGTCCTAGTGGCTATAGATCAACTTGATCCCTATTGAAAGTAAAAAAAAAGATCCACAAAGAAACCGAAGGGTTTCATTCTCGATCATCCCTGAAATGCTAGGATTCATGTACAACGATGCCTTGATCTCAGGGGGTTGATTAAAATTGAGCAAATACTGACACCAGAAACACCAGAAAACCCCAAAAATTAGCAACCTTTTCGTCAAAGATGATGTTCCTGTTTATTCCTAAGTAGGATTTTTTTTTTTTTTTTTTTATTTAGATTCTTTTTTTTTTTTTTTTTTTTAATATTTTATATTTTTTTTTAAGAAAAATTTTTTAATTGTAGTTTAGTTTGCCCTTTGTAAGACTGTGGAAATCGATCCTGAGTGGTGGAATGAATCAATTTGTTGCGAGAATTTTGACAATTTCGGTTTCAAAGCTCCAGCAGTTGCAGTTTTCGGCCAAAGTCTGCTGCTTAGTGCTGCATAGAGGAAAGATCGAGGTTATATATCTTGGCTGGGTGTAGGGATGTTACTCCAGATTTTTAGAACGTTTGGTATAAAAGTTGCAAATTTATATTTAGGTGAAGGAGTAATTGGAATGAAGAGTTGCAATTAATTGATAAATTGGCAATGGTTCAGAACTATTGGAGAAGATGGTAGGTTGATAGAAGTAGTTTTATAGTATTCAATAGCACAATAAGGTAAGCATGAGAAAAGTAATCACCTTTGTAATTCTTCTGGTTTTATATAATTGAGTCTGTTTCTTACACGAAGCACAATTTAATTCAGAAATTTAGTGCGAAAAACAAGAATCGCATCAAAATTGAACTTAAGCAATCAGTGGCGATAGAAAAGGTCACTTCAAATTGTTTTACATAATGTAATAATATGGTACATGCATTGGTATAATGTTCTAATAGAATGTGTTCCTACAGGTCAATTCTTCTATTTATGAGGGCCAGTAGTCGCTAGGGTAGTCCAGTGGGATCTAGAGTAGTGTGCTGTAGACTTATCTTCTCTGATTTACTCTCTGGCTCTGGTCTTCTCTATTCATCTCTATTCATCTCTGTTCTTCTCTGTTCTTCTCTATTCTTTTCTATTCATCTCTCTTCTTCTCTCTTCTTCTCTATTCTTTTCTATTCTTCTCTATTATTCTATTACTATCAGTGTTTAATCTTTTCATCTTTTATCTCTTCCTATCACCTTATCTCTTCTTGTCTCCTTCGCATCCTCCACTAGAAATCTGGTCGCATTTTCTCGTCAAATCTCACCAGCTCACTTGCCATTCTCCAAGACTTTCAGTTCCTACAATCAAGTGACAGAATTTAATTCTTCACCCTCACGCTACCACCAGCAATTTCTTCAATTGCTCCTCCGTTATGCCCCTTATTATAACATGAATATGTGAAATGGCTTTAACTGATTGAAGTGCTTCCCAATTCTTAAACCAACATACATTATCTTTCGATATTCCTAAGTCTTTTATAATAATCTTGTCAATGAAATTATCAATTTCTGTCCTTGTCTCCGGTGATATATCTCCTATGGGAGAGTTTGGATCAGCAGGAATTGAAATCTTGGACCAAATACATAAATGCTTAACATCTGAATCAAAATAGTATGGGAAATGATTGAACAAGATCTTAATATCATCGATGTTTTCGAATAATTTAGTACCAACAGACTGAATTTTTATGTCTGAATCGCTTAATTTGGCAATATCACTAACCGGAACATTGTTATTACACTTAGGATCATACCATTTAAGTTGATTTATTAACAAATGTTTGAAAACTGAGATCCCTTTGACCTTCAATTGCTTCTTAAACTCATGATAATCGTGAGTCAGGTCCACTGATCGTGCAAATTTTTCCAAATGATTGCTACTCACTATATCAATAACTTGTTCCCAGGTGTATGGCTCATCCTTGATCTTTGAAGGTGGCATATCTGGAGAATATATTATCCTTAATTTAAATTCACAACTCTTGGTGGTTGTAACACTCATCATGGGCTCGTTCGGATTTTTCAATGAAATGTCCGTTAATGTTAATGGCGTGGAGCCGGAATGCAGGTAGCGGGTTAACAAGGTTGGGGCTGGGTGTACGGATGCTTCAAATACTTCAGTTCCGATGTCAATTAGCGAGCACCAGAACACAACATGAATGAATCTGAGGTGGTGGTGTGATTAGTAAGTGGGATATCAGTTTTTATGCAAGATACTAGCAACTAAGGTCGTCAGTTGAAGTGTTGCCAATGCCCAAAAAAAAAAAGACTTTAACGAGAAATAATAGACGTATTTATACCGTTGTTCCGGCTTGGGTGATGATAGGGTGCATGGTTGCAATATAACAAGAAGTGACAGAACAAACTGCAACCTTGAATTTCTTTTTCGTAAAACTGAAACGTTACAATAGAACGAGTGCGATCAATGCGATTGAATGAAGTTTGGGGAACAAGGAAGATCCAGCACGTGACCCACTAAACTATTCATTTCTTCTCGATCATAATCTCAAATTTCTGGCATGAGGTGGTGGGACAGATCCAAATCAAGGAGTGATTATTCTTTTAATGAATCAGGCAATCAATTCTTAGGTTGATCAATTATTTAATTACCAATTGGTACAACAAATTTTTTTTTTTTTATCATTTTCAAAGTTGTTGTTGTCTTTGTAGAGAAAAATTTATCAAAAATTATCAAAAATTTTACCTTGACATTGATCTTGAATCAATCCCTTTGCCACATATAATATAAAATATATAGTATAAATATAAAATTCCATATCAGTTTCAATCAATTCCAATTAATTCCAATTAATTCAATGGCTCATAAAATCATTATTCTTCGTCACGGCGAATCTCAATGGAATCACGAAAACAAATTTTGCGGTTGGATAGACATTCCCTTACTGGAGAAAGGGAAAAAAGAAGCAGAGCATGCCGGACAATTAATATTAGATAGTAAGTTACATCCAGTAGTTATCTTCACATCCAAATTGACCAGATCAAATCAAACTGGTAATATCATTTTAGATAAATTAAATAGACTTTGGTGTGATTCTTTCAAATCTTGGAGATTAAATGAAAGACATTATGGATCATTTCAAGGGGTTGATAAGACCAAGATATTCCAAGAATTAGGATCAGAGAAATATAATTTTATAAGAAGAGATTATAATGGATTACCTCCAGATGTTGAAGGAATAGATGTATCAATAGATGATAGGTATGATAATGTTGATATACTGATACTGCAATTACCTAGAGCTGAATCATTAAAGATAGTATCTGAAAGATTCTTGCCATATTTCTATGATGAAATTCTTGCAAAGAATATTTCGAAATTGACTGATCAGAGTAAAGCTATATTGATAGTGACTCATGGTTCAATAGTTAGAGCACTAATAAAACATCTTACAAAGGTTAATGATGAAGATATTTCGAAGATCAACATTCCAACTGGGATCCCAATAATTTTTGAGTTGGATGATGATTTAGAAGTTGTTGGAGATTATTACTATTTAGATGAAGAAGCCGCAAAGAAAGGCATAGCTAAGGTTAGTAAGGAGGGACAGGTTTAGGAGAGAGTGAGGGAGAGGTGAGGGAGAGAGTGAGGGAGAGGTTTAGGAGAGAGTGAGGGAGAGGTGAGGGAGAGGTGAGGGAGAGAGTGAGAGGTGAAGAGCTAGAAAAGAGCTAACAAAGAGCTAGCAGAGCTAATTAGGAAGCTGACATCTGATTTATATAGATGGTTTCTGCTACATTTAATAGAATTCTCTAGAGAGATCAAAAGCATAACATCACTTCTTATTCGTTTAATTAGATTAAATACTCAGAAGTACAACTAATAGTTAACAGCAGTGCCGTAACAAGACAGATAGGACTCATGAAATATGAAACTCAATAAACTCTAAGTAACCAGAGGTACCCAAGTAGACACCCTGGAAGACAAACATCGATAACAAGGGACCAGGAGCTCGCGAGCAATCAACATCTACCCACCTACAGAACCTCACCAGCAATCAACAGCTCGTCAGGACCACTACCACTACTCCAAAAACACAACTAAGCCAAAGAACCCATTGGATCATAATATGGTAACACATTATATTCCTTCTTCTTCCAAATATCATACACCTTCTTTTCAACATACGACTTGTTAGTAACAATTTGGAAAACATATTCATCAAACCATGAATCGGTCATCAAGAAGTAACCTTTGTCACCAACAACATCACCCCAAGAATTCTGAATCTTCCATCTTATTGGTTTCCCAGCCTTATCTAAATGAACTGCAGTAATTACCATGGCATGGGTCATTTGAGATGAACCAGTTCTTAATCTCTCCTCTTTATTAAGATTCAAATTTGTTCCAAATCCTAACTTGTAATCATAAGCTTCTGTATCCAATATACCAGTACTTGAATTGGAATATTTACCAACATCAGACCCAAAAAAGATTGGTTCATTATTCTTCAACATCCTAATTGAAACATCTTTCAAACTAGATATTTCTTGATTAATATATTCAATTGGTTTACCATTCGAAATATTATTCAATTTGTCAACGGTATACAATTTATTATAATCATTTCTTGGATCATGAATTAAAGAAAAATGCTTTGAAGCATCAAATCTAACATGATTTTTATAAAAATCAATTGGATTGGTTTCAAAAGATTTGAATTTCCCATCTTTATCAACAAATTCCCAAGTAAATGATTCATTTGGTTTAGGAGGAGTACCTAATGATAATGAAATAATATTATAAATTTGTTTAACCATCGATTGTTTAACAACTTTAACATCTTCAATAGACTTATGTTCTTCATTAATCAACTTTCTAAGAATCAAACTAAATTCTTTTAACTTCTCTTTAACGATATAATTCAATTTACTAGAAGATTCGGCTTGTGCTGAATCTGGATATAATTCATGAGGAATGATTCCATATTTGTTAACTAAATTAACAATCATATCCCATTGACCTCCATCACTAACAGGATCATTTAAAAGATATTGAATTAATCTTGAATCCAATTTTTCATCGACGGTTTCAATAATGTTATCTAAGAAAAAATTGGCCTTCTCTAATTTATCATAAAAGAAAAGATAACTTTGACTAAGTTGAAATTTTTCAGGCTTAAGATTACAATTCTTGATCACGTGAGTTCTAAGAATATTACTAGTAGCAAATATCCAACATCTTCCTGAAGACTTTTGATTATCAAAAAATGAAGAAGAACCAATTGTATCAATTTCAATATTGAAAAGATATTGATCATTTGTAAAAGTATTTAAATTTGATTTACCAATTACATCAACTATAGCATTTTTATTAAAAGCTGCTTGAGCTAATTGATTTTTAGGATCCGCGAAAAGATTTGATTCCCAAGATTCCAATGAATCAATTGAGATTGGGTTAACTTCGGTATCTTCATATTGACTAACATCAAGCTTTAAGTCACGAAGATGTTCATTGATTGAGTAATGTTGGAATTTTTCGTTATAAACCAATGGTTTAGAATCTTTAGATTTGGTTTTATCTAATTTGATGGTACCATCAGTAGAAGAAGCTGTTTGTCCCATTTGAGTTTATCTGGCTAAGCTAAGTAAAGATAAGAGATTGGGAGGAAATAGGGAGGAAATAGGGAGGAAAGTGGGAGGAGATTGGGAGGAGATTAAAAGAAGATTGCGAGAAGAACTGCAACGATATAACTTAAGAGACAATTGTTTTTGATATTCAGGGGTCTGAATTGATCGATACTACTTATCTTATAATAATAAGAAGAAGAAGAACAAATGGTATCAAAGAAGGGGATGAAATGGTTTGAGATCCCTCCCCCATACTCTCTCATTAACCTTTAGGGCCCGGGGCCGCAAAGGTGGCGCGGGCCAGCTATCTACCCTGAAGGTTACGGTGCGAAAAGATATTTTTGGAACATTGGAACGGGGCAGTACAAATAGACGGCTCTCAAGGCTCTGAGGGTTGCGCCATCCATTGCAACAATTTACCACTCCTGGTTCCTGTGAACCGCAGACCAAGGGACGCTCAACCTCCAGTACTGGAAACTCCTATTTTTCACTTGGTGATGGCATCAATTGGTGCGGTGTCTGAGCCAGTACCTGCACGGTGGCAGCCACACGAGACAATCGAGACATCACATACTAAAACAGACAATCTAGGGCTAGACAACTAAGACAAACAAGTAAGACTGAGACATACCGTTTGACGCAACTGGTTAAGGGCCGAAGTGTACGCGGATCTCAAGAATCGCTCCGCTAGGGCCATTTCATGGAGACTCCTGCGGAGAGCTGTTCCCTACGGGAAACTCAAATCCCGAGCGAAGCGAGCTAGGCACCACGCAGTGGCTCCCCCCGGGCAGGGGCCAGCGGAGAGTCGAGCTTCCCCTAATTTTCTAGGGGGTCCAGTATCGCTCCGCTCGGGCCATTTCATGGATACTCCTGCGGAGAGCTGTTCCCTGCGGGAAGTCCCAAACTCGAGCGAAGCGAGTTAGGCCCCACGCAGTGGCTCTCCGCGAGTAGCTGCCAGCGGAACGTCGAGGACCCCCTTCTGAGAACGTAGAATAGAGTACATAAAGTGTAGAGCTAATAGCTTATGGTTGTATACTTACAGCGTAGAAGATGTGGTCCACACTGTATACTGAGATAGTGATGGATTGCTCCCATCACATGCAATTTGACGCGCTGTCAAAGCTCTCAGGGTATCCTCCAGATTTCTATTTTGAAGGCACGTGACGGAACTCAACAAACATGAGCCGGAGATAAAACGGAACTTTTTCTCCCTACTCGGTTCCGATAAAGAAATAGTTAGTCACCAATATTAATTACATCAATTGATTGGTACGGAGCAGTTTCAGTCACTCACGGAGCTAACGTGTTAGTCTAGAATAGCCAGAATAGCCCCGTATTCAAAATACAATCATTCAAACAATACTTGTCAGTGAAAATTTGCCCAATATCACTGTTACACCAAAATTGACTAACTAAATCGCAAATGGTGAAAATTGCCTAAATAGTGCAAATGGAAACTTATGTCCGATAGAACTAACTGCACGCAATCGTAGAATATTCGTTTAGATGCACCGATCAAACCACCACAGTTGATGATAATTGTTGAGAGGTTCAATTGAGTGGTGCAACAGTAATAGCTGCTAAGTATTCTGAACATGTTCACAACAATGTGTCTGATTAGATGATGTTTACATACGGCTGGGGACATTTGCTGTATCTCTTAGATAACCAGATCTCAATCTCTGGTGGTTGATTTACTATGTGGCTCGTCAGTGTTCCTCACCATGAACAGGCATCAAAGATCATTCACGCACGTGATTTGCCACCGAAGGTTCGCGAAGGGATTCTGGCGCTGACAAATGTTGCGCATGACCTACATATAGACACATTTACCGGTATATATGCAGGAAAACGAATCAAATTTAACGTATCTGCACTTCAAGGCTCGTTTTTTTTACTGTCATCACCGCAGCAGTAGTCGTGTGTCATCCTTTGTTTCCTAAATAGAGCAAAGGGGATATTTAGGAATCGATTTTTGACCTCAAATTCAAATTTAGATTTCATTTCACTTTACTTTTGATTCTATAAACAAAAAGAATAGTATATAATCTTTTGTAAGGACGTATATATTATCGATACTATATATATGCGTTGGAAAATAGGAAATTAAGAGTTTTAAGTTCCATTTATTTCGAATTGTCATCTCAATCCAACCCAGCAGCTACTCAAAGCAACGAACTTCACATGACTTCCCTTGCAGTATTGCCACCCTTGCAAAGGTCCATTACTGATATAATGGAAGACGAGCTCTATCATGTACCAAACTCGCCTATTCATACACAGAACAGTAGTGGCGGTGGCGCTAATGCCAATGCAGCAGCTGCAGCAGCGGCAGTAGCAGCAGTCGCCACCGTGAATAATATGAATAGGTCTGAGTCACCAATGAGGCCAGCAACGAGGCATAATTCATTTGGTTCTTCAAATTATGCTCCTTCCACTTTAACTACTGCACAATTATCTAATTTGCTTAATATTCCCGATTCATTTGTTGAACAATATAGTTGTTTATCTTCCAATGGAACAGCTGGAAACTATAGTGTAGAGTCACTTCAGATACCCGATTCCAATGTTCATCAACATAATTCAAATATAGATCAATCTATTTATAATCCAACCAAGAAAGTATCCCCTTTTTCTGATTATGCTAACCCTGATACTGTACAGTTTTCCACCAACGTTGTACCCCCCAGTCAACCACCGGTTCAAATGCCACAACATTCACAACATCAGCATCAGCAACAACAGCAACAACAACAACAACAATATTCACAACAAACTCATAGCATAAATCCATTATCTAGAAGAAGGCGAATTACTACCCTTGAGTCTCATTCTACTGAAAAACCAATAAAGGATGAGGATTACTATCTTTTCAACACTAATATCCAACCATCACATTTGGTAACGAAAGCTGATGATGAGTGTATGAATGAAGACTATATATGTTTGAACTCACCATTTTACGTGGCTCCAAGTAGAACTCAAGAGTTCCCAATACCCGGTTTTGAAAATGATTACCTTACTATGTCAGGCATTGAAGATTTTGAAGAAGATATCGAAGATCCAATATCTTCCGACGAAGAAGATGATGACAAATACTTTCATGATGATTTTGATGATATGATTATGGGAACGAATAATGATTTTATGGATATGGATAACTATTATAATAACAATAATAACAGTAATGAACCTCTTGTGATAGATAATAATCATTCTGTGGAAGGAAATAATGGTGGAAATGAATTAGATTTGTCAACTGTTGGAAGCTATGATGTATTTGGAATAAGTCCAGATACTCAGATAACAAGAAATTCTCCATCATCAGCCAACAGCGTAACAGTTCAAAATGATAATAGCATTGGAAATTTGGATATGTTCGATAATATTTCAAGTCAAAACACAACTCCACCTTCAAGGGAAGATGAAGAATATTTTGATAAAGTGGATCGTGAACATAATTCAAGTGGTGAACTTCATCATTTGAGTCATAAGACTGCTGCTGAGATAACCGCTAATAATCCAAATCATCTATGTGATTTATTAAATCCATCGACAAATCAACCTTGTAATAAGCAATTCTCAAGACCCTATGATTTAATAAGACATCAAGAAACCATTCATGCATCTAAAAAGAAAGTATTTAGGTGTGTTATATGCGAAGGAAGAATGAATGGTGGTTTGGGTAATGGTAAGCAGAAAACCTTTTCAAGAGGTGATGCATTATCTAGACATATTAAAGTCAAACATGGTTTAGTTGGAGAAGAAGCTTTAGAATTAATAAACGAAGCTAAGGCAAATGTTGAATTTATTTTTGTTTAAAAGAAAAGATGCTTAATATAATAATATAGTATCGCTTTATAAAGATATACATAGTGTTTATAATTTAAATATTTCCATTTGAAGATTAATTTTAGAAAGATGAGGAGGAAGTGTAGAGTAAGTGAATTTTTAGGGAAGTCGCGAAATCAGTTTGGGAACCATAGGGGAATGATTTATGCTGGTGAAGGATAGAAACAGATTGGTTCATTCCATGTAGATGAGATTATATGATCCTTATTAGTTGGGTTGGCTGGGGTGTTTAGGATGTTTTGGATGTTTTAAACCATAGTCCTCGTTCTTTTCCTTTTTGTCAAACCACTCTACATTACCAACAGTGAACATGTCAACTCTTAGGCGCAACTTTTCAACTTTGCTATTTTTCAATATCGTAATGTCGTCGTATTAATGATCTATCAGTTCTATGCCAAGGTATTATCACTATCAGAAGTATCATTATCGATACTAATACCAGCATTTGCAGAGCTAGGAAGGTTAGTCATGGCTATACTATGACTATGATTTGGCAGGTCTATGTTTTCCATCTTCTTGAAATAAAAATATTGATATGCGATAACAATATCTAAGCTCATTTGGAATAATGCAGCAATTATAAATATAATTGAAATATTTGAAGTCCCATATAATAAGTAAGTGATTTTAGTACAATCACCACAGAGCCAACTGAAAAGTAAAATTACTTTGAAATTTTTAACCGATTGAAATCTATTAAGTAACAAGATCTGGGGTAATGGTAATAAAGATTCGATGAATAATCCCAAGACACCCATTATGGAGCCGAAATCTTCATTATTATGGAAAATTAATGTGAAAATTCCGAAAATTATCGTAAATCTGATTATAAAACTCCAATATTTTGATTCTTCAGTCCATTGCCAAAATAATTTTGGTCTTCTATAATGAATATCAAAGAAATTTAAACCTTGTTTAATGACCAATTGACAATAAGTTATTGAATAACTCAAGTATTTATTAAACATTTCTTGTAATGGTAAGTCTCCTACCGATGGACTATTATAAAAATTTTCATTGGTGAATCGAATTTTATCAACTTCTTCATCAAAACTTGGATAAGGTTGAAGAAACTCCGGATTATGATTTTTAGATCTATATGCTAATGATACTTTTAGTAGAATGCATTGTATGACTATCATTACACACAGTTGCGTTAGTAGGGAAATTTCATACGGCAGTATAACGTAATAAAAGATTCGAAGTATCAGTGCCATTAACATAGTTGCACAGATATCAATCGAAAAACCTTCCGAAGTTTCTTTCTTATATATGGAATAGCAAGTGGTACCATAAGAGAATAGAGGAGTAAACATTATGAAATTGTTTGCAAATTTTTGAACATAAGGATAATATCCAACATCTATAAGGTAAGACATGATAGCTTATGACTGTTTATGAGAATTCTAGTAGAGGTTTTATTAAACAAACACCACAAATCTGGTTGTATTATGTAAAATCAAATATGCAATTCTATAATGAACTATGGGACTTTCAAATCTCAATCCTAGTGTCGAGTTTCAGATTCAGTATCGGATTGTATCTCAGTATCAGATTGTATCCCAGCTTCAGACTCAAATCCTTAGCTCCAGTCTCCTTTTTCTTAAACTCAAGTCCCTACTAGATTGCTCCAAATCTCTAGCCCAGTTCTTAGATCTATTGCAAGAAAAAAAATAATAAGTAATGAAAATTGACCGACAGACGATTAGATTGGACAATATGCAGACCGACTAAAAAATATTTCGTTAATCGAGACAAGAATTTAGTGAGGGAAGTCGACACGCTATAGATAGTGAGAAGTACAAAGGAATTGATACGGAGGGAAGTATTGTTGATGAATTATCAGTGAATTCCTTTGTTGAAGATTTAGTGAGCAGAGAACCACAATCAAGTTTTGTTGAATAGTTGGGATGAAGAGTTTTGTTGAAAAGTTGAGTGTTTTGTTGAAGAATTGAGTTGTCGAGTTGTATCAAACACTGAGGTGTTCTGTACGAGACACTGGAGGCTGAGTGTTGTAGGGAAGTGGATGTGACAACAGCGCAAATAGTCGGCACCGCAAATAGTCGGCACGAGGAAATGAAGCGAATTAGCGAGGAGGTCTCAGGTTGCAGGTCTCAATCTCAGAGCGCAGTTTTCTGAGCTTTGCGCCCGCTCAGCGCGCTTGAACTTTGATACCGCTCCGTAGGGCCCATTTCATGGAGACTCCTCCGGAGGGCGGGAATCCCAGAAACTCGAGCGAAGCGAGCCAGGCCCCACGCAGTGGCTCTCCGCGAGTAGC